>JAOTQM010000737.1:0-64992 GCA_026939265.1 Oreonectes daqikongensis
CTCTCTCTCTCTCTCTCTCTCAAGATTCAAGATTCAAAGAAGCTTTATTGGCATGATAAAATAAATCTTACATTGCCAAAGCACAGGAAGATTAAATATAAACATTCTGTACAAAAAAACATCAATCTGTCATGACTAATATTTGTTGTCAGTGGTTTTAAGTGTTCGTGTGTGGTGTTCTCCTCAGGATTCTATTGGCCGAACTAGAACGTCATCAGGACGCCTGGCCGTTCCTTACACCCGTCAACCTCAAATCTGTCCCGGGATACAAGAAAGTGATTAAAAAGCCCATGGACTTCTCCACCATCCGCGAGAAACTCGTCAGCAGTCAGTAAGTGTCTTTTGTCCAAAAAACATTTACACAGAATTCAAGAACGTGTCCTTTTTTGCTGTGCTCACTCGGGGCTCTGTTCTTCAGGTATCAGAACTTGGAGACGTTCATCATCGACGTCAACCTGGTGTTCGACAACTGCGAGAAGTTCAACGAGGACAACTCGGACATCGGCCGGGCCGGACACAACATGAGAAAGTTCTTCGAGAAGAGGTGGACCGAACTTCTGAAGCAGACCAACTGATCTGCCGGGAGACGTCACCCGTCTCTCACACCCAAAGACACACAAGACAAGACGAGAGAGGGTGTCTTCGTGCAATAGCTTATCCTTGGAGAAGAGTCGCACTGAAATTTCATCCCGTCAGAAGTGTAGGAGATAAATCCCTGTCCACTACCTGTAAATATGTCCTTCGCTTTGGTTATTTTTACGTTAATATGGTTAATATTATAGTGAATGTATTTAATTTTTTAAATGATTATTTATGAGAAAATAAAAAAGAAAGGTCCACTCTTCATTTTCTATGAAAAGGAAGAAATATCAAAACCGCTTTAAATCAAACGGAATGTTTATTTGTTTGTGTTTTTATTTTCCTCTCCAAATACGAAAAACAAAGCCAAGAAAAAAAACAAACGAATGAACGAAACTGTTTACACTGATCTGTGCCAGACGGCATCAGAGTATTCTGTAACCCTCTCTGTATCACTGTACACGCTAACAGCAGGAGGCCGTCCCGTCCCGTGTGTACATACTGTCGATTCATGTCAATATATATCGAGTCTGCTTTGGAATGATGTGTACATATTGTTTCAGACATTGGATATTGTTTATGCCTTAGAACGATTGTAGCAATTGATTTTAGTCTTAAAGTGATGGATAATATACATTTATTGTTTGTACAGTATATACATATCCTCTACAAAACACTGTGGTCTCCTTAATCTTAGTAGTGCCTACCCTTCAGAACAGGGTCTAGGGAAAATCCAGAAAATCCTTTGGTTTTGTTTGTTTTTTCCCATTTTTGTAACGTCATGGTTTTCTGCTCTAAAACACATCAAGGCCTCCGCTCAACAGGCATACTGTACGAAACTGTGGGAGTATTCTTCAGTATCCCCGGCCCCAGAGCCGTCCGGGCTCACTGGAGGCAGCTAGAACTGAGTTCTTTTTGTACCTGCGTCAGAGTACTTGAAGTTATTTTATTTAAAGATATTGTGGGAAACAAATGGTAGCGTTCTTTTTGTAGGAGCATTATTTTTCACTAGTGGATGCGTGCGTGCGTGCGTGCGTGCGTGTGTGGATGTGAGCGCGAGAGCGTGTGTTTGTGCGACTGTGTGGATGTTTGGCACGAACTTATTAAAAGGATGTTTTTAAATCCACAAAGTGTCTGGTGTGTTTTCTTTGCACATCATTACTGCACATGATCAGTCAAATAGTAAATAAACAACATTCAAATGTCAAACTGCTGCGGATATTAAAGGTATATTGGGTTTAGTTTAACATGTGCTGCGTCTTACAGTCAGAACAGAAACATTTTCAAAAGGAAATTACGATTAATAAAGTTACTATAATGACAGAAAACTGCTGTCTGATGATTTCATCAGTCAAAATACACAACAATACACACAAATAAGAATTCATTTCTTCATCCACACATCAAACCTGTGTGAGTTTCTTTCTTTCTTCAGAACACAACAGAAGATATTTTGAAGAATAATCGAACGACACTGAACCCCATTGACATCCACACAAAACCACTGAGACATTTCTCAAAATATCTTCTGTTGTGTTGCACTGAAGAAAGAGTCACATACACATGACTCAAACACATGAGAGAATAAATAATGACGGTTTTTGGTGCATTTGTGTGAAATGTGTTTCTTCAGTATAAAGTCTTAATTTCACAGATAAGATATTTTTAAAATGTACAACCCTAACAAAAAATAACCATGGTTACAAAAACAGTTCAAACCAAATATTTTTAGTGATTATTTCAACGTCATTCATGTAAGAGTCGTAAAATTACATTTTTATACGCAAAATGAATAACATTCATATAAATGTTTTGACAGTAAATGATAAACGTACAAATGTTTAAAGCTTTACTGTAAACAAAAGGCACGTGGTGTCTCTGAAAGTCACGTGACTGAAGGCGGAAGTCAACACGAGAGGTGCGTCACGTCTTCACAGTCCGAAACGCTTTATGATAATTTAGCTGTAAATACGTGTAAAAATGTATATTGTGTATTTAAATGTAATAGCATGTAATGTAATAATACTGTCGTGAAGTGAACGGTTTTGCGTCAGTTGTCCACTGACCTCCATTATCCAAGTAAACCGCGGTTTTAAACTGTCTATTTGGTATAAAATGCTACACATAAAGGTTTTAGCATTAACGTTATATTCTTAGTTCTGACTGATGTGTGAACCAATATAATCCTACTGGATAAAGACCCAAAACACTAACTTACACGTCGCATTGTTTAGTTTTTTTATCAGAAGAGACTGTAGTAATGGCTAATTTTGAGTAAATGTAGTGGTTTGTCTGTATAAATCTTGTACTGTATGTACTGTACTCTTGTGTTGTATATGTGCAGAGCATCAGAGAGAGAGAGAGAGAGAGATGGTGTCTCTCATGTGCACATTACAGACTCACAGAGACGATGTGAACTGCTGCGTGTTCTCCGGCTCTCTGCTGGCCACCTGCTCGGCTGATAAAACCATCTGTGTGTTCAGTAGCCCAGACTTCAGTGAGATGCCCTTCTCTCCTCTCTCTGGACACGGCTACAGCGTTCACTGCTGCTGTTTCAGTCCCTGCGCTCGATATCTGGCCTCCTGCTCCACTGATGCTACCACTGTACTGTGGGCCATGGACACGGGAGAGATCGAAGCTGTCCTGGAGCATCCCGGCAGGAGTCCGGTCAGAGTCTGTGCCTTCTCTCCTGATTCATCATATCTGATGTCTGGAGGATCGGATGGGAGCATCGCACTGTGGGATTTCACCTCCAGAACCCTGCACAAGTACACCTGTGGAAAAGCTCTTGTTGTGTCACACAATTCATTTTTACATGACAATTCTATTGGTTTGTGTTTGTGTTTGTGTGTACAGGAGCGGGTCGGTTTCTGACACCAGTATCGTGGCGTGTTCTTTCACTCCGTGCTCTCGGCTCTTCATCACCGGCTCTTCTTATGGAGATCTGAGGATGTGGGATCTCAACATGAATCATCTGCATGCAGAGAAGAACGCTCATGACCTCGGCGTCTCTTGCTGTCAGTTTGCTCCGCAGATGATGAAGGGTCAGAATGATGAAACATCCTGTTTTATTCCTATTTATTTTTCCCAAATAAAATGGAGAACACGGCAGATGTGCAGGAGCTTTGCCAGATGATAAATGATGAATCTCTACATGTGTGTGTGCGTCTCTCTCTCAGATGCAGACGGCTGTGTTCAGTTTCGGCTGGCGTCGTGTGGACAGGACAGTTTGCTGAAGATATGGATTGTTTCTTCTACAGGTCTGGTGCTCTTTTCTCTTGTGTGTGTGTGTGTGTGCGTGCGTGTGTGCGTGCGTGCGCGCGCGCGTGCGTGCGTGTGTAATGTGATGTGTGTTTGTGTTCAGGTGTAAAGATGCATCTCGCTCATACTCTGACGGGTCAGTCTGCTCCAGTTCTGTCATGTGCTTACTCTGCTGACGGACAGATGCTGGTGTCTGGGTCAGTAACACACACACATTTATTTTCAAATAAACAAAATTTTATTTGATTTATATTCTATGGTGAGGAAGTTACTGGTTCTGCTCGTGGTGAATACATAAGGGCTGTTAAAAACTCGCACAAATAATACTCTTGACAAGTTCAAGTGATGGTTTGAAAGTCGCTGTCTTGCCGATCACTTCCTTTATGTTCCACTAGGTGATGCAGTGACATCACAGAAATAGCAGCGCGTCGTGTTTGTGTGTAATGTTCAGTGACAGAATATTATTCGTGAATGAAATGAAGAATATGGTGTCTGTCAATCATTCAGACGTGATGTAATAATGACACATGATCCTTTACTGCTTTATGTACTTCATTGGTTTTAAATCGCTCTCTCTGTTGCAGATCTGTGGATAAAACCGTGACTGTGTATCAAGCTGTGAGTTTCATTCATATTCATCATATGAATAATATAAAGCTTGTTGGCAGTGTTTTGATGATGATGATGATGATGATGTGTGTGTGCAGGATGAAGGGCTTTTACTCTACACACTTCACCAGCACGACAGGTGAGTTCTGACTCTTCTGTACATCAGCTCATGACTCTCAGTGTTAAACGCTCCGCTCGTGATTGACAGGTATGTGACGGCCTGCGCTTTCTCCCCCACGGCCCCCATCATCGCCACCGGCTCCATGGACAAGAGTGTTAATATCTGGAGGGTGGAGGACAGTGCCAGCGCTCGGGGTCAGTTCTTCTTCTGATGAAACCGCATTGGCAAAATAATGAGTTGGAGTCGATACAGCTCGTCCCGCCCCAAACTCATGTCATTGGTTCATCTAATCCGGACGGGTTAAACAAACCATACAGTGTTTACTTGTCTTAATGTATATATTGAAACACTTGTGTTGACTTTCTTTTCTCTTTTCAACTGATTTGATTCCTGAATCTGAAGGCAAATCTCTTCCTGGTGAGTGTGTTTGCGTTCATATTGAGATCTTCTGAAATGTTTCTTAGGAGAATGTAGATGAGATTTAATTGTATGCGTTTATTTTTGTGTTCCTGTAATTAGATGAAAGTGCTTCAGTTTCAAGTAATGAAGGTAAGACAACAACAACAACAACAACAGCAACAACATTCCCTTAAATAAAGACAAAAAGACAACGAAAAACAATAAAAACAACAACAATGACTTTATTTATAAATCATTCGAGGACGGTTTGTGTGTTCTGATGCTAAACTGTGCTGGAAATGCCAAGAGCTTCAGAAATATACATTTTCTGCAAACAGTAAACAGCTTGTGAGTTCAGCAGTGTCATGAATGCTAATATAAGGAATGAACATGTGATGTGAGCGAATCCCATCATCATCATCATCATCATCATCAAACTAGAAACTTCTCTTTTACGTCTGAAACTGATTTCCAGGTGATATGAGCAGCATACAGTAACAGTGTTGTTGTGTTGTTGTGTCAGGCAGGAGGTTGCGATCACACAGCAGGCTCATGGTGAGCGAGTGGTCTGAGGAGGATGTGTTGTCATGGTTACGGGAGGAGGGTCTGGAGGCGGTGATGGACGTGTTCACATCCAATAACATTGATGGAGAAGAGCTGCTGTCACTCACCAAGGAAACCCTGAGCTCTGATCTTCACATCGGTACGACGTGACCTCAGCTGAGCTGTGTCATGTGTTATATAACACTGATGTGGATGTTTGGGTCTCGTTCATGTTGCCTAATCTGGATTGAGTGATGTTTTTAGGAGAAACAAGCCAAACTAAGACCTAATCCCAGAGATTGTGCTGAATGTAAACATGGGATGTGTTGTGTGTTATGTAAAGCACTTGTAGAGTTTGTGTGTTTTAAAGCCGATTATTTCTCCATCTTTATGCAGAAATTCTTCTTGTGTTCTCAGAGTCTTTGGGTGTGAGGAGTAAAGTCATGAAGAAGATTGAAGACTTGAAGACGTCTTGTGTGTGTAACGGCACTCCAGACGAGTATCTCTGTCCAATCACACGCGAGATCATGAAGGATCCGGTGATCGCCGCAGGTGAGACTACATGAGACCGTTTCATCTTAGGTGACTTTATTACGAACATGATTTTTTCACTCATTTAATTTAAAGACACAGATCATATTGTGAAGGAAACATCAATGAGTTTTGGACTTGATTCATGTATTTATTCTGCAATAAAATATAAATGAGGAGGATTTATGTTTATCTAAATAATAATACAGTTTAATGACTAGATTCTGCTGTTGATTTACACGCGTGTCGTGTCTGCAGATGGTTACTCATATGAACGGGAGGCTATTGAAAGCTGGATCAACACAAAGAACCGCACCAGTCCAATGACTAACCTGCCACTCCAGACCACCCTTCTGACACCCAACCGCACCCTTAAAATGGCCATCTGCCGCTGGACCACCAGCCAGTGAGCATCATAATACTGACCCCAGAACAGGGTTAGGCTCATCTTATGTTGTCTTCAGGATTGTTTTAAGTCACTTGGTAAAACTTGAACTGCTAGTTGGTCAGATTAGAACTTAATTTAGCGGCGATGTTTGTGCAACTGGCCTCTGGTCAGAATCTTGTGTCTGATCTGAGGTCAGTTGGGTTTTTGGCACTTCTTAACATCTTAAATGTTTCTTCATTTGATCTCAAGTTCAGCCTTTAATCTTGTGAGGAAGCGCAGTTTGAATGAGTTTTTAACAGCAGTGACCTTAAGTCTCATTATAAATGTTTATCATTTATTTCCTGTAAGTTTGTGTCAGTTCACTGGAGTAGTTCTCCTGATTCCAACACATCATTATGAGTCTCTGTTTAGTTTCATTTTTAATGTGTAAACATCATATGTCATGTTACTGTAATGGTTTTCATACATTATAAACTGTACTAGTATAATATAATCTAGATACTCGACTCTAAATCAGTTTAGTGCTTCATACATTTACTGTGAACCCTGTGTATGAAACTCGGCTCTTAGAACAGAATGTAAACCTGCTGTCAGACTCGAAGACATTCAGCAATAAAATCATGAACCGGTTTACGGTTTTCCGTGTTGACATTCATGATATAATTCGTGATAAACACAGATCTCATCACAAACAGCAGTGATGATGTGCGTTTACTCTTAATAGAACAGATCATTCTCAACACTTTTACAATCATATTTAAATCAGTTTGAGACATTGTTGAGATCTCTTCTGAAACTCTAATGACAGAGACATTTGTGAGACACTTTCTCAGGAGAAATATCTGAGACAGAGATTTGGTGAAACTGGCTTTAAGGTCAGACTCATAATAAACATCATATTGCTGAATATTGATTATGAAATAAATTAGAATAATTAAGTCTTAAACTGGGGTTTATTATTATTATACAGTATATGATTCTGAACTATTGAAATCCATAACAGCCCTATACCTGAAATGAAATAATGTACATATGAAATAACATCTATGTCCTCTTGATAACATGTTCATGCATGTAAACCTGAAGTCTCCTCTATACAGTTCATCATAGTGCTATTATAACAGCTGTGCAAAAATAACTAATATATCAAATATAAATATTGCTTTAATCAGACAACCAAGCCATAAATAAATAACTGAGCGGGTGAGGAGAAACACACACACACACACACACACACACACACACACCATTCAAACAAGAGGAGCGGTACACAATCCCACTGTACATCACAGTCATCATATGTGTACAGATCCTACATCTTTACTGAAGTCTAAAGTCAGCTTGTGTATCTTAAATTATGAAATCACGTGAACATCTGCTCTCTTGTTTGTATGTGCAGCATTAAACATGTGCTTAAATACATCTGAAGCTGTAAACACAAATAAACAACAATCTGATGTTCTGTCTTGAGACGACACTGAGATCAGACTTCTTATATTGTCATAAGTTTGTAACTACACGTTGGATTCGATGAAGGAACGTTTGGGTTTGATGGAGCTGATGAGGATGGGGTTGTCCCGGGCCAGACTGGCCTGTTTGTGCTGTTGTAGTGGGTTAATGTTATGGACGGGTTCCTGACCGGCCGGTCCCTGCGTGTGCATGTTCCCTTCCGGCACCAGTCCCTGCCAGCCGTAACCGGGCATCTGGTTGCCATGGTGACCCTGCATCGGCTGAAAACGTGCAGTCTTGTCAGTGATGCCCATGAAGGGCCGTGGCTTAGGCTCAGAAGCGGCAGAGTTGCGCAGGCGAGCGCTCTCCGCCAGGTTTCCACCGGAGGAGCTGGACACTCTCACGCTGCTGCTCCTGCTAAACTCTCCTCTGGGCTCAACAACGCCCTCTGTGGGTTTCTCAGTGTAAGTGAACTGACCGCTGGTGCCGCTGTGTCCGATGTCAATACAGGGTCCTGCTCGGAGAGAGGTGGGCCGGTGGCGGCTCGGCACGGGACTGGATCCGGCGCTCTGGGGCGACCTGCTGTCTGCGTACAGAGAGCCGCTGTACTCGTGGTTTTTCATGCTCTGAGCCTGCCTGGATGGGAGGCGACGGTGGGCGGCACGGCCGGGAGCGGGCGCTGAGATGGAGTCCGATAGTGCCAGGCATAGAGAGTCGGGTAAAGTGCGGCTCTGATGCCAGTTCTCCTTCCTCTGCTCACATCTGTCCTCTTCTTCATCCGCCTGCAACATGTTAACACTAAGACTGTCTGGGCTTTTCTCCAAACTCTCAATGTCGTGTTCATCATCGTCGTCATCGTCATCTCCATCCTCGTCATCGATGTCTTCCTCATTGTGTGAGGGGTTGGTATGACAGGACGGGTGGTTGGAAGCCTGCCGCTGAAGGTGTTGGCACTCGTCCTCTACGCGTGCCAGCAGACGACGGATCTCTCGGTTACTGGGACACAGACGGGCCGCTTCATAGAGATCAGCCAACGCTGCTGCAAACTGCCTGAGGACAAGAAAAATCCAAATCCCATTAAAGAATTATTATAACTCATATAGTGTTGAAATATTCATGAGATCGTCTTTCAAAATATATAAATGCACAAAATTACATTCATGCTTTTCTTAATCTTTCACTTCCTTGTGCCTTGTGCTATAAATGGCCAATTTAGCTTGACAGAACATATTTAAACCACAAATCTCCAACCTTTTTAGCCAATGGTGACTTACACAAAGCTCTCCAGGTGTATGGAGGTTTCCTACCTGCTGCTTCTCTTGGCTCGAGCACGAGCATAAAACGCCTCATAGGACTTGGGCTTCAGTTCAAGAGCTTTGGTGGCAAATTCCTCAGCCATGCCATAGTCCTGTACAGAGACACAGTGAGAGAGTGAGAGAGAGTGAGTGAGAGAGAGAGAGAGAGAGAGAGAGAGAGAGTGTGAGAGAGAGAGAGAGAGAGAGAGAGAGTGTGAGAGAGAGAGAGAGAGAGTGAGAGAGCGAGTGTGAGAGAGCGAGTGTGAGAGAGAGTGAGAGAGAGAGCGAGTGAGAGAGAGAGCGAGTGTGAGAGAGAGTGAGAGAGATAGTGAGTGTGAGAGAGAGAGTGAGAGAGAGAGAGTGAGTGTGAGAGAGAGAGCGAGTGAGAGAGCGAGTGTGAGAGAGAGAGCGAGTGTGAGAGAGAGAGAGCGAGTGTGAGAGAGTGAGCGAGTGTGAGAGAGAGAGAGCGAGTGTGAGAGAGAGAGAGCGAGTGTGAGAGAGTGAGCGAGTGTGAGAGAGAGAGAGCGAGTGTGAGAGAGTGAGCGAGTGTGAGCGAGTGTGAGAGAGAGAGCGAGTGTGAGAGAGAGAGCGAGTGAGAGAGAGAGAGTTAAAGAAAGGAAGGACAGAGGACAATGATGTGCTTCAGTAGTGTGTCTGTATTCTGCTCGTGTTGTGATTTTCTGTATGCATGTGTAATGCTGAAACACTGTGTGCTGTGATTTTATTGAACATTCGATCAAGACCAGAAGCGTCGACCATAATGATGCACATCACATGTTTAATGATGGAAGATGTTATGGGTTAACAGAATCACATGAATCACAGGTACCAGAATACACACAACGGTCTCTCTCTTACCAAAACACATCCATACAGAATTCACATTTACATTGATAAATAACTTTGGTTTAATATTCTGATTCACAGTATCATCTCACACAGAATCTCTGGTCTCTGTCTATTGAAGCTGTTATTTGTGTAGCATACGTTTGTTTTGCGGCGACAGCGGGACAGGTTGAGATAGAGAGAAACCCGGAGTTCCCTGAAGGCCTTGAGGTCGTCCCCGAAACCTTCCCGTGGAAACTTCCTCAGTGCATACTGATACCTCTGAGCCGCTTCCTTCATCTTCCCTTTCTGAGAAAACACACATGAAACACAGACGTGTATTGAATATGAATTTGAGAAGATAGTCCCTTGAGATATAACGTCTCCTTTTCAAGGCGGTCCTATAAACACAAAACAAAAAATGTACAACATAAGCACATCATCAATACTAACAAGTAAACACAATATACAAAACAAAGACACGCTCAACCAGACCCCCAACTCACACAGCGATCAACATCATCATAAAGAAGTATAAATAATTCAAAAACAATTTTAAGATAAGAAAATAAGAAAAGATAGAAGCTGATCTCAAAGAATGAGGAAGATTATTACAGTCAGTGGGAAAACCCTGCTTCACTAAATATTCTAGGAACATACAAAAAAGGAAATTGCACATGTCTATATTAAAATGACTCCACAGACTCCAGAGATGAACCATCATCAAAAGTAATAATGACACCATCATGTGCCAAACCTCATACAACAAGACTTCTTCTTACTCAATGTAAGCATATTGGTAGAAAACCAATGGAGACTAGAAACCTTGGGATACAACATATTAACGCCTGTTATGTAAATAGGCATTAAACCAGTGAAGGACATTTGTGGTCAAACCAATAGAGGATCATTTATCAAGAAAAAGGTAATGATTTACCAAATCAAAGATCAATAAAAATGGCACCTGTAGTTTGGCCTTTATCGAATGATGAAAATACATTGTTTGTATGAGAGAAGGAACACAGTGACTTTATATAGTTACTGTAGTAGAGTTCCAGAGAGAAACTGTGAGTAAAGTGCTGACCTTGTACAACAGGTTTCCCTCCTCCATGAGTCTCTGCAGGAGAATAATGAGAATGTCTGGTTTGGAGGTGGCCATGGCCCAAGCAGCGTTACCTGTGACAGACAGACAGACGTCAGCACTGACAGACAGATGCACAGAGACTCACACAGTATGAGTGAAACATGTACCTGATCGCTCATAAGGAGATGTTCTGTAGCCTTTAACAGTGAGAGCAGCACAGAAACACAGAAAACACAAGACAAAGAGAGAAACAACAGAGTAAAGAATACATGCCAGAAGAGCAGGAGCTCAGATTCACTTCATACTGTATGAAGACATGAAAATACTATAAAACAACTCCTACATAATAAAACCAAATGACAGTAAAATATATCATCCAATCAAAATATCAACAAATGAATTTGCTTGATGAAAATGTCATTTAAATGTGTCATTAGTTTGCCAGAATATATATATATATATAAATAGTTTAACTCTGTTGGTATATTCAAAGCTTTGCATTATAACTGCTAATATTTTGTTTTTTAGGACAGAATGAAAATGTACTTATTAGATGTACTTGGAGCATTTAATATTTAGTTTAACACTGAACACTGTATGATCCATAATATCAAAAATAAATGTTAGCAGTGCAGTTAGAGTCTAAATATTGACAAAACTCACTTAAATCAGACGTATGCTTTCATAATGACTCATTCTGTCCTACACTGATTTCTGTCCAATCAAATGCTCCATAGCAAAAGTGTCCCTCCATCAGCTGTGTTCAGATTCATATGGTCCATAAAATAAATCATGTTAGCTTTGATTCATTTCAAGCATGTCACTAATGGCAGGGCAATGAATGTAAATGCATTGTTCATGGCAGTGATCTAAAACAAGTATGTGCTTGGATATTTTCTGCCCAAACTTCCTGTTTCAACAGGACAAGTCACAACATCTTTAAGAGAACTGCAGCATTCGCCAGCAGACCTGTGAGACCATTTCAATGAGAACATCTAAAAATGGAAACTTTCTTGCTTATTCTGCATTATTATTTCTACAGTAAGCAAAAAACCTCAATGTTGTTCCTGTCAGCTAACATTTCAACCATTGTGTGGTTGCTAACAAAAGCAGCCTTAAAATCATGTGTCACGCAGAGCCGCTCAGATGATCTGGAGAGTCTCATACATCACCTGCGTTCTACTTCACGTCTGCTGTGAATCTGACCTGCTTTCTGTCTGTCACATTCAGCAAAAGAACACAACGCCTCAGCTCTCAGAGAAAACAACTCTGTTCTCTGTTCTAGATTGAATGTGGCCGAGTCTCTCTTGAGAAGTGGACTGAGGTGATCTAGATTCTAAAGGACGACACAGGAACCCAAGAGACAGAATGTGTGTCGTGATGTTCTGAGGTGAAACTCACCCAGTTTAGCTCCTTTCTTCAGCAGAGTGACCACAACTGATGTGTTTCTGCTTCCTATAGCTCGATCCAGAGGTCTCATCCCGCTGTAATCCATGTGTTCAATCACCGCTCCGCAATCCACCAGATAATGAACCTCAAACACATCGCACGGCCACGAGCGTTAGTCTATTCTACTGCAATAATGATAACACATATATGAAATGTTTTTCTCACTATCTCACTATATCAGCGTCTCCGTAGAACGCGGCGAGGTCGAGCGGGGTGCGTCCGTGTTTGTCAGTGTGGTCTATCTGAGCTCCTCTCTCCACCAGAAACTCCACCACTTTCTTCTGTCCTTTTAAACAGGCCCAGCCCAGAGGAGTCAGACCTTCTTGATCCACCGCCGTCACACACGCTCCTGCACACACCACACACGCTTTACCATCGCTTTACTTCAGCGGATGACCTTTGACCTCTGACTCCAGCTCACTGACCCTGTGACAGCAGGAAGTCCACCGTGGGCAGATGTCCCTCGCTCGCGGCCACCATCAGCAGAGAGCGTCCGTGTTTATCGGTGCAGTTCACATCGACACCATGCTGAACAAATAACTCGGCAATCTGAGACACACGGCACAAAGAGAACCATGACATGAATGTGTACATGACGCGAGGAGAAAGAGAGAGAGAAAGAGAGAGAGAGAGAGAGAGAGGGAGAGAGAGAGAGAGAGAGAGAAAGAGAAAGAGAATTGCTCATCATACCTGTGTGTGTCCATGTCTGACCGTATTAAAGATGGGAGACACGCCTCTGCGGTTCGGCTGCGTTACATTGGCTCCCTGATCCAGCAGGAAGACACACCCCTCTGATTTACCCCGTCCAGCTGCAGCAGTGAGAGCTGAACACAAAACCATCAGCATCATTATAAAGTTCAGCATCTGATACAGACGCAGAACTCAACCAATCAGATTCATTCTTAATCTCCTGGAGGCTTCAGAGCAAGAGCGTCAGTAACATGATTTATTATAAAACATTTACACTTTCATGTACAAACCTGTTTCACCCCACAGTGTGTCATGACCATCAATCTGTACCGACAACTCATCATTCAATGTCAACAACATCTTCACCACCTGAAACACAAATATACAATCATCACACAAAGTTCAAGTGTGTGTGTGTGCGCGCGTGTTAGATAACCTGTGTGTGTGTGTGTGTGTGTGTGTGCGCGTGTTAGATAACCTGTGTGTGTGTGTGTGTGTGTGTGTGTGCGCGTGTTAGATAACCTGTGTGTGTGTGTGCGCGCGCGCGTGTTAGATAACCTGTGTGTGTGTGTGTGTGTGTGTGTGCGCGCGCGTTAGATAACCTGTGTGTGTGTGTGTGTGCGTGTGTGTGTGTGCGTGCGTTACATTACCTGTGTGTGTCCCATGCTGGAGGCAGCGATGAGTGCCTGTTGTAGTGTTGTGTTCTTCATCTCTGAGCTCCAGGAGTTCTGCTCAAGAAGATACTGCAGGATCTCAGTGTGACCCCTCAGAGCAGCGTGAACCAGCGCACACTGACCGCTCTTATCAGCGCGATCCACCTGACACACACAATAATACACTACACATCACATGACTGATCTGTGTGTATGATTGTCACGTATTCCTGTCGACTGACCTTTGCTCCTTTTCTGCAGAGTAAAGTGACCATCGGCAGGTGTCCTGAGGAGGAGGCGTAACACAGTGATGTCATGCCGTTCTCTGATTGTCCATCCACCGGAGCACCGAACTCCAGGAGCAGAGCGGCCATCTCCAGATGACCCAGATGACACTGAACACACAACACTGGTGCACTGTTCAACACTTCTGTACGGTGTAACACACTCGCTCCTCCCAGAATCAACAACCTCGACACCTGAAGACACACAACAATAGCAGCTCACTTTAACTAGATCGGAAGAACATGATCTCAGAAGAAAGTCTTAAAATTGTATTACTATTCTATATTTAGTATAATAAATAAACATACTATTCTCTCTATTTTAAAAAATATTTTTACTAGAAATCCAGACAAAATAGCTTGGTAAAAAGTCCATTTTGTAAAGCATGTTAGTGGATATACAAATCAAAACCAAGCAAGCCATTGTAAAGATGCGACAATCAAAGTGTTTGCCTGAGAGAAGAGATTCAGTGTGCTAACATGATTTCTACAACGGGTCAGTACACGTGAGTTATGAAGAGTGATGCTGACCTTGACATTAGGTGTGTAGAGGTTTCTGAGAGATGACAGAGCCGCTGAGAGACTGTCTGTACTGTAACTGATCCACAGAGGCTGAAGAACGCTGGAGGAAACACCCGTTTTCTTACTGTGACCCTGACAAACACAACAACAACAACACTGAAATCATCAAAGCAAACAAACACAGAATCATGACACACTGTGAGCTTCATACCTTAAATATGTGTGCTTTGAGAATGTGATGTCCCAGCTCCATGGTCTGCTGACGGTTGAGTTTTCCCTCCTGACGTGACAGCATGAAGGCCATCAGAGCGTGTCCACTTCTGTTCAACAACAACACCACATGATCAAGACAAACCACACACTGATGATGATGATGATGATCAGAAGAGATGAAGAGTGTGTTCACATCATCACTCTATAACAGCACATGAATCAAATCATTTATTCTCTCCATCCATGAACTTTTCTTCACACAACTCCAAATGTTTGATCATAAGAGTGAAGGAGGCTTTTATAAATGAGAACATTCAGTGTGTGTCGACAATTAAAGTGTCTACACACACACTCACGCTCGCTCGCTCGCTCTGTTTGAACTCAATTAACAGAGTAAACAATCACACAGAATAATAAATGACTGAGCTGTGGACCATCATGCCGAGGCTGTTGCTATGTGGTTACTAAGGAGTCCTGGATGCTGGATTAATATGATCCTCACCCCCCAGATAACTGAAGCGCTCGAAACCACACATTGTACTGTACAGGAAGTGACATCACTGCTCACCTGGGGTCACACAGGAAGTCAGTGCTCTCACCATCCGCCCTCCACACCAACCACTCCCTGAACGACGGGTGACAGAACATACGCGTTCGGTCCCGACGGCCAATCAGGAAGCAGGACAGAGCGTCCATGCGCTGCTGGAAATCGTCCCAGTTGAGTTGACCTGTGACAGAGCCGGCGTTGAGCGCTCTGAAGAGCTGTTCGTCCGTCAGCGGGTGAAGAGACGCCAGAGCCACGTTCAGCAGCGGCAGCACGCGCTCAAACGCCGAGGCTGATGGGAACTTAAGATTACACTGCAGCAGATAGAGCTCAGACAGACACACGGGGATCACTTTATAACTGGAGCTTTTAATGACCAGATGACCCTTGTCAAACAGATCCAGAGTCAGTTTCAGGTACAGATATGAGCCCTGACTCAGAGCCGTCAGGTGAGAGGTCAGTTTAGACACGTGGGTCGGGTCAGTTTTGCCATTGATGGCGATGTTACTCATGATGTCAGGACTGTGCTCCATACGGTGCTGGATGTAAGAGGTGAGGTCAAAGGTTTTATCCTTGTTGTCATGGAAATCATTCAGGGAGATGATGGGAAAGGGGAGGAGACTGGTGACATCCTGAGAAAAGAAGGCATCTTATATGTGATTCATTTCACTATGATGACATCACTCACAAATATATCAATGTCATACTTTCACAAAATGTTCTTGACATTATGTGGAATGATTTTATATAAATTTAATTATATAATAGCTCTATGAATATAACACAATCTAGTAAAGAATTATTCTTATAGATAATATCACTAATGTCCAACTTAAGAAGAAATTTGCCACATATTTTTAATACTTTTGATTTCTTCTCCTTATTTCTATACAGTCTTATCTTATGTCTGTGTTTTCTCTGTAAAGCTGCTCCGCAACAATGTAGAGATTGTGAAAAGAACTACAGAAACAATTTAAATTGAATTCTAGTATTATATATGTAAATAATAATGTCCATCTTTTTATTCTATTTATAATGTGATTTATTGAGTATTATAAGCACATGTGACCTGTGAGTCTTGAGATCTATCAGTGATGTAATAATGTAATAAGATCACAATCGTGTTTTCTTATAACTGTTTAAGTTTATACATGTGCACAATTCCTGCATCATTACAAACAGAGCGAGTTTCACACAGTCTGCTGCTGTGACGCATAGAATCAAAATGAAAACATCTTTACTGCACCACAACACACAGATTTCCCAGAGAACCTTGTGTTTCTTGAATAACTACAATCCCTTCAGACTGACTATAACCACTGGACTTCATCCATGACTCAAGACAGAGAGATCATGAACTGTGGGTCACTTCATTTTCATTCCAATGCATCATCATCATCATCATCATCATCACTTGTATTTGACAAAGATTTCCAATTAAAACAACGGCAGGATTCACGTTTTAAATGAAACTTAGCAGTCTGGATGTGTGTGTGTCTGGTAGTTTAGGGTCACAACACTGAGATGATGATGTAAAAAGAGAGAGAGAGAGAAAATGCATGTGTACAGCATTACATCACAGCCATTATCCGCCTTACATAATGTCAGCCTCTGGAGACGGGCAAAATTCAGATCTGATCAAACACTGATTAAACACACACATGCACGCACGCACACACGCACACCAGCCGCTGACCTCAGCAACACATCATCACCACACAGAGCACATGAGGACACAAAAGTTTTACAACCTTCTGAACGTTCACATGTATGTGTACAGTATGTGCTGCTGTCCTAATTTCCTTTTGATGTTAAAGTTTTATTTTTAAACCCTTGAGAGAACGATGGCCATACATTCCCTGTTAGCGTGGATAAAACAGAGCTTTTCAATAACTCAAAGATGTGAGAATCTCACCAGCAGGTTATTTCTGACAGTCACGATGAGTTTGAGCCAAACAGGAAACTTGGAGATGATTTTGGTGATGAAGGACGCGATGGTGTCTCCATAGTCCGGTTTATGAAACTCCGCCTCATTCAGACCGTCCACCAGGATGATGTAATCCTCTTCTGGAATCTTCCTCTCTGAACACAAAAACACATGGTGAGATTATTTTATGAGCTGAAGTTAAAAGGAATAAAGTGTACGTCTGTGTTCAAGCTGATATCAGAAGATCTCTCAGCATCATTCTTCTCACACTTGACTAACTGCAGGACTCATGAAACACAAATACTGTCATCATTTATACACATTTCTCTGAAATGTAAAGAAGGCATGTCAACACAAGATGTGCCATATTTTACATTTACATTTATTAATTTGGCAGACGCTTTAATCCAAAGAAAGTAGGAGAGCATAAAACATTTTGTCAACACACTAAACAGTACCGAGAGTTTACGAGACTAGGAGATTTTACTGTATTAAAACCTCTATAAATGACGTCTGTATTAAATTTATGGGTCATGATGTGGCATTCATATACCATTTGACATCTATAATGAGACATTTTGATGTTGAATGAGAAAAGAAGGACAGATCTGTAATTTTATGCATTTAATGTCAAATGTGAATGTGAGTTTGTGTGTTGTGAAGAATGTCTGCTCTGATTTAATATTCATTACAGTATTTGTGAGGAAAAACTGCTTGAAAAACCTTTCGACAAAAACCTGCACCTGTGTGCAATGACTGAGAGTGAAGGTCATGGGTTTGAGTTTCTACAGACATACATAAATGACAATAGTGAAGGTTATTTCAAACACTTTCAGCTGAGAGTTCAGTGCTTCAGTCTTCATTTCCATACACAAAATCTGCTCGAGTCTCCAAAAATCCTGCTAAGTCCTTCATCTGTCGCTCTCAGTGATCCAAGTCATTTCTGAACACCATCTGCTCACATGTGTAGCGGTCCAGGATCTCTCTTCTCCCCTCATTACCTCTCAGCAAACATATTTACTGTCCGTGTGTGTGTGTGTGTTTAATGTGACGTGTCTCACCCTTGCGCAGGAGCATGAGGGGCTCCAGGACGCCCTTCCTGAAGGCAGCGGCAGGGTCCTGAACGCAAGAGCGTAAGCTCAGCAGAGACTGTAGATGTGTCTCTTTCAGTAAGAGTTCTCTGTAAGCATTGAGACGAGGAGCTCGACACAACAGAGCCGACACACTGTGGACAAACTCAGGGACCAGACACGTGTATGTGTTATCAGCCTGACAATAGTGATACGCCACCACCTACAACAACAGCAGAAGAGAAGACGTGATGATGATGAAGAGGTTAAACACAATAAACAAGTTGAGTGTTAAAGAGATTAATAAACATAGATCTGATCACTGTGCTCTGGTGCTCATATGTGAGACTCATTTTTTGAAATTGAGATTTTTACATTATATCAAAGCTGAATATAATTCTATTGATATATTGTGTGCTAGGAGAGGACAATATTTGACCGAGATATAATTTTTTGAATCTGAGCGTGCTAAAATATCTAAACATAGAGAAAATCAGAGGCGCTGTAGCAGGCCGCTGCTAAGAAGAAACAGGTTTGTTTTAATGCTCTCTATTGTCTTACAGCTGTAATGATGTTGTGGAGAATAGATGAACCTGAAAGCTGAAATTCTAAACTTTACACTGATACCATAATTCTCAAAGAGCGACAGCAGCAAGTGAAGTTTGTAGATGTGTTTCTGGGCCATTTTTGTTAGCTGCATCCACTCACAAAAATGAAATTTACAAAATATCTTCATGAAACATGATCATGAATTTAACCTCCTAATTAATTTAGCCATTTTTGACCTACAAATATACCCAAGCTACTTGTGACCAGAGTCACATATACAAGCTATCGTGAGGCACAATACAACAATATCCTCATTTGTATTGAATGTCATATATAATGTTATTAAGAAAACATTACTCAGACATAACAGACATGAAGTTTGAATGTATTTAAGTTGTGGAAGTACAGAGCATCAGTTTCTTAGTCTTTTGGACTAAAGTGTAAGTTCCTTCTTTAAGATTTCTTTCTATATTACGTGTGTGACAGACAAGAGTGTTAAATCTCTTGTGAATAATACTAGTGAATGAAATGCAGAGGATGAAATGATGGCCTGAAATCTCAATCTCAATCATTCATATAAAGTGTTTGGTGTGCGTACCTTGCTGGCGAAGCGTTTAACAGCTCCGTCTCTGTGCCGGTGTGTATCAGGGGTGGGGGGGCAGCTGTTACTGCGGTGAGGACTCTGTGTGGGGGGGTTCAACTGATGGCTTTGATGAAGATCAGCCGCTCGACCTGCAAACACACACGATGAGTAAGAATACTGAACACACTCCAGCTACTGATCTGCAGGCTGCTTACTCTGTGGTGTGGCTTCAGGACTGTTGGATGGCATCTGTCTCATACGTCCACCGTGACAGCTCAGAGACACAAGACGTGAAATCACGGCCGTCTTTCCAAAGCCCACGTTACCCACGATGACAGCTCCTCTGCCCTCCTCCGTCAGCACCTCCTCCAGCCGCTGGAACAGCCAATCACGGCCCACGAACACTGCGTCCGTGGAGACGCTGGGCACCTCGAACAGCAGAGGTTTCAACATGATGTCCACAGGTTTGTAGGGTGTGAGACGCGCTGTGAGATATCAGCATAAATCAACATTAAATGTGAAAATGACCTCAAAGAAAACACATTCACTTAAACTCGTGCCATGCATGATGCCTGATGAGCTTATATCACATCCTATTATAAAGAATCTGAATCTTTTGTCAGAATGGTTATGAAAGTTGTGTATCACCTTTATTTTCTGGGCCGCGGCCGCCTGTGTGAGATCCGTGCCAGGCAGAACGCATGGAAGAACGCTGAGGAGCATTTCTCTGTTCATTCAGATATCGCAGCTCTTCCAGTTTGGTGCTGCTGGTGGCTACAGAGAGAGAGAGAGAGAGAGAGAGAGAGAGAGAGAGAGAGAGACAGAGAGAGAGAGAGAGAGAGAGAGAGAGACAGAGAGAGAGAGAGAGAGAGAGAAAGAGAGAGAGAGAGAGAGAAAGAGAGAGAGAGAGATAGAGAGGAACTCTTATGATCTCTCTCTCTCTTCCCTCTCTCTTCTCTCTCTCTCTCTCTCTCTCTCTCCTCGCTCTCTCTCTCGATCTCTCTCTCTCTCTCTCTCTCTCTCTCTCTCTCTCTCTCTCTCCTCTCCCTCCTCTCTCTCTCTCTCTCTCTCTCTCTCTCTCTCTCTCTCTCTCTCTCTCTCTCTCTCTCTCTCTCTCTCTCTCTCTCTCGAGAGATTTCTGGTCATGTTTGACACACAGACAGCAGATTACATGTCACCTCTGTGATCTCTGTCAACAGCAAACACAATCTGCTGCTGTGCGTGGAGAAACAAATGAGCACCCCATCAGACACACACACGCACACATGCACAGACACACACACAAATTAAGAATCATTTGTGTTGATATCAACGCTGCTGTCTATGTTGGTTCAGCACTGATTCGCATAAGGAATTATGTAAATCAGATAACATCATGTTTAAAGTGCTCACTCATAATATTATTCAACATCATCTGACAACTTACTGCAACCATAATCAACAGAAAATACACCTGAAATAAAACTCATCATCTTGCACCAGACTGATTGAGAGTTTTCTGAAAGATGGCAATGACTTAAAATACAGATGACATTTCAACACATGAAGCACAAGCTTAAACCAACCGCACACAGTTGGCAATGGCATTTTATTTATATAGCACTATTAACTACAACCAACGGTTGACCAATGTGCTTTACAACAAAGAAGCAAAACAAATAGCAAATAAAACAGCAATGAACTAGTGAAACACACAAAATGAATGTTATTTAACACACACAGATATAACTGCTCATAAATCCTTATCATTTCATCATTCAGCCCATCAATGGCTCATTTCATTCATCTTTTCTCCCTCACTCATCCCTCCACACAATCTCTCATAATCTAATCTGTCTGAAAGCCATAATCTCCACAGACATCCAGAAACACACAGATGATGATGACAGTCACGTAACATTCATACGAGGACAGAAACACATTCATATGAGATCAAATATATACTGTAACTACATTCATTTTCATTCTAATGATCTGTGGAAAACAATTATCAGCACAGACTGACAAACACTGATGATTCACTTCATTTAACTTTACAGAGAGAGAGAGAATCAAAGGCATCAGATGAGATGGGATCTGATTCAAGCTGATAAACTTTTATGACTTCACGAGTGAAAGACATGAAAGCATTATTTCACTACTCCACATTCAACAGACTGCATAACTCTCACAGCTCAAAGTCAATCTCTTTTGAATTAAATATAAGACAGCGACTATTATGTGCTCATTCATCACTCACCTGCCACTGAATTTGGGCGTGGCATAACCAAAGAAGTGCTGTGATATGTGATTGGTCCATCTGCAGGTGATGTCACACTGGGCACCGCCTGGGCTTCACTGGACACCACCGGCTCCTCCTGAGTGACGGGTGGATGAACGCCCCTCATACCAGCGCCTCCATCTTTAGCCCACTCCAAACTAGAGCCACAGCGCTCCTCGTTCTCACTGGAGCTGGTGACCGTTGCTGAGAGATGAAGGGACAGATTCACAGGAAGGACAGAGAAGACACAAAAGACAAACATCACTGAATCAAGTGCAGATCTGTAGATGTGATAATGATTTAACATCAGTTCATTCGGCTGTCTTTGACCTTACTTTACTGCATCCACACTATTCTGAGCTTTAAAAATCTACTGATGTCCTACTTTAAGAAACCTGAAATAACAGAATACAACACTGGCCCAGTTTGAACACATTCATTAAGATTAACAGCACACTTTCAGAGAAGACATTTTAATCTTGTGTAACCAGACCGTTGACCAAAAGATCTGATGCTCAGGGAAGAAGACAGCCGTCTTTCTGTAATTCAGAGGTCATCAGACCAAGGTTAAATTAAAACTTCGAAAGCGTTTTTGTTTATTTAAATCAAATCAAATATTAGCCTAAAAATAAACAATAAACAAAACTATAATAACTCTGCATCTATTACATCAATACACACAGATGTACAATAAAAACAACATTAATTCAGTGGCACTCTGGCAAACATTGTGTTAAATGAGATAATTAGTTTGAGAAAGTGTTTGATATGAATCAGACGGTGGGCGAGAGGTCTGACACAATAAAACGCTTTGATAAGTCCAGATCTTCTGTGTGGTGAACATTACATATATCTCCATCTCTCTCTCTCATCATCTCCAAATGTGCAGAAACAGTCGTATCACAAGAAGAGGAGGTGAGATAGATGTAAAGGACACGTTACCGATGATGCCGCTGTCTTTACTCTCCAGGGTGGAGCTGGGTGTGGTGATGATGGTGGAGGTGACAGGTGTCATCTGAGTCTCAGAACACGGGCTCTCGGCGCTGGGAGACGCCGTACTGCTGGTCAGAGTCGAGCACGGACTCACACCCTGACTCGACACTACACACTGGAGAGAGAGAGAGAGAGAGAGAATAAAAACAACAGAATGAAGGAAACACAGACACAGAGAGTTAAAGCAAAAAAGAACCCAACTCTCACGTCCATACAAGGGCAAGAGCAAAAATACTCCAAACCCTTCCAATGTCAACAACCAACAACATGCTTTCAGAATCACATCCAGTACATCAGCATTTACATCATTCACTTCACTTCAAATAAACACCATTATCCTTTAACGGTGCATCATAAATTTAAATATCATTTACCCAATGCTGTGACAGCTCTATTCCTTTACACACTTTATACATGAGTAAATCATGACATCACATCAATGCTCATAACTTTATCACAAATCCTTATTAGTACTTACAACAACTGCAAAAACACTGATAAGAGAACTGTGGAATCTATACACCCTTAAACGTAAGGTTAGCAATAGCATGAACTCAATGATGACAGAAGATTGCCTGTGTGAGCAGGGCGTGTGGTTTTATGGGCTGCTATCAGGATGTGAAGAAGAGCTTTCTGATGTGTCAAAGGAATGGAAAAAGGTGCTTTAAACTACAAAAAGGTGCTTTAAACTACAAAAAGGTAGGGAAAAAATGAAGAAAATGGATGAATGCTAAGAATTATGGGTAATCAGCCAGCTTACAGAATGATGACTGCTTTGTCAAACACAGAACATCAAACTCTAGGTAACAGTGTGTCCTCCCCTCATACACTACGTCCTCCTGCACTCTTATATAGGTCATAAAGAGAGTGTGTGTGTGTGTGTGTGTGTGTGTGTGTGTGTGCGTGCGTGCGTGTGTGCGTGATCAGTGTACCGGAGCCGGGATCCCTAGAGAACTGTTGCCTGCCAGCAGTTCACCAATGAAGGACTCTCATCTCTCTACACACTTACTGTATAAACACGCACGCACGCACGCACGCACGCACACACACACACACACCTGAGAGAGACAGATCTTCATGCACCTGCTCTTTCCAGCACACTGTGAATGAATCTATAACTGTTGCTCCACCTGAAAGAAGGTGCATGACATCTCCAGACTCGAGACACATTTTTTTGTTATAAAGCACCAAACACACATAAAACAAACATTTAACATAAAGCTTGTTTTCAATCTCAAACAGAGATCGTATGAGACTGATGGAGGATGTTTGGGATGAAACACCGGCCAACAACAACAGCAGCTCTCTGTGCTGTGTGCATAAAACCCCTGGCTGTGTAAGCCTCTTAACATCGACTCACATCCCAGATACAAGACTGAAAACCTCTGCACTGAATCATGATGCACACACACGTATATCTCTGCCTAGAACTTAAAAACCATTAAACCATTAGACAGTATCAAGACATAAACACCAGTTAAACAGATGAAAGTGAGATTTTGTGCTGACATCAGAAGATGTCTATGAGTTCACATATCAAAGATTTCTGCTCCATCTTCAAAGATTTATCTGTGAAGAGACTTGAAAGTCTAAACATGTGAAGATGCAGCTCATCTCATTCGACTCGCTCAGAGAGAAAGTGTGAATGTGAGAGAAGAACACGTCCAACAGGCGGCATGATCCATATATCTGATAAATGAGCCCTCGTATCTGAGGCGGATAGTCCTCCAACACACACAACACAACTAATACATCACAACAACACAACACAACTAACACATCACAACAACAACAACAGGACAGAGAGAAAAAAATGCTTTGAAATGCTCTTAAAAGATGTTATCATCCAGAACTCTCTCTATGTGTGTGTGTGTGTGTGTGTGTGTGTGTGTGCGTGCGTTCAGTAAGTTAGGGTGTTGGTGTTTACCTGTTTCTCCTCCATGTTTGTTTGTGATGAGGTGGGGATGGCGTCTCCCAGCAGGAAACCCAACCGTGTCATGAGCTCCTGGACAGCCGGGGAGGAGCCAGACTCAGCCGTCGAGAGCAGCTCTACACAGAGAGAGAGAGAGAGAGAGAGAGAGAGAGAGAGAGAGAGAGAGAGAGAGAGAGAGAGAGAGAGAGAGAGAGAGAGAGTTAAAGGTTAGAGAAGGATGTCTGTAAAAGCCCACACCCAAGAACAACAAGACTACAGGTACACACACATACAAAAGAAACACACACACAAGTTGCAGATGTCAGCATTCATCCTAATAAAAAGATGCATTTAGCATAAATAATTCCATAAATCAACAGTAAAATCCAGAACATGAAGCAAATCCATCCCAACTCACCAAAATCCACAAGCACTGGTGTGGCACCTCCTCTCCACTCGCTGCTCTCGGTCTCCTCTGCTCTCTCTCTCTCTCTCTCTCTCTCTCTCTCTCAATCAATCCCTCCCTTTACTCCTCCTCTCTGTTGCCCTGGATCTCTCTCTCTCTCGCCAGCACACGCAGTTACTACAAACCAAGTTTTCATCAGTAATTCAGCTGCTCTGTGTGTGTGTGTGTGTGTGTGTGTGTGTGTGTGAGAGAGGACAGGGTGTGAATCTGAATGAGCAGAGATCTGCTATTCTCATTCTCAGTTCACGCACACACACACACCTCACAATTCTCCACTGATCACATTAACAAAGTCTCTCTCACGTGATTTAATAACACACTGACTGAATGTCAGCAATAACATCTTCCACTAGCAGCTTTCATGTGCTGGTGAATCAATCAAATCCCGCTGGATAAAATCAAGCCCCGCCCATTATAATGTCATGTAGAATACAGCATTTCAATCTAAAATCCCATTCAAATACAGTTTTCTACTATCTAACCACATTAATCCAAACACATTCTAGATTCATAGTAATAATGAATGGTTACTAGGGTATTGTGTTTGGTTGCTAGGTGGTTATTTGCTGGTCCAGGTGAAGATTCAGCTCATATGATATAACATACTGCTTCATAAATCTCATGACCTGTCTATGCAATTTTGCACCTCATTTTTTTCATCCGTCCAATCACATGTGCAATCCCTTGGAAACATAATAACAACCAGCAATGGCCATATTATCAAAATAAAACACACAAAAACAAGTATCAGTGGGACAATTGTGAGATAAACACAGAAATGTAAAACATGCAGTGACATTGTGGATATGTGAAAAATAAATGTTGTAAATGGGAAGTGTTGTGTGTTTAAAACAATGCAGCATCTCTCTGAGGAGACGACTGTTCATTATCATACTGCACACAGTCAGCAAAACACAACACAACACACACGCTTTGTTAACATCTCCTGCTCGTTTATAACAGATCAATGCCTCTGCTCTGTCTGCAGGTTTAACACAAATCTCTATTTCATCATAAAACATTTATTAACGTACAATGAAATGAGGAAGAGACGTGCTTGCCCTCTGGAAGGCATAAAAAGATCAAACTCACACATGAATCTACAGTGAATCTCTGTTGGGATTGTGTGAGATGGAGTGTGTAGTGGTTCTGCAGTTTATCTGTGTGTGCTAAAGGACACAGACCACACAATGAGTCTCAACATCTCACTGTCCTTCTGCTTAACACACACACACACACACACACACACACACACACACACACACTCGAGCAGTAGTGGAGTGTTGTTGGCTCATTTCAGCAGGACAGAAGTATAGTAACACTTGTATGGGTTTTGCACCCATTATGTATGTGTGTGTGTGTGTCTGTCTGTGTGTGTCTGTCTGTGTGTGTGTGTGTATCTGTGTGTGTGTGCTCTGTTTAAAGCACGTTCCAGGTTTTCTTCTGATTGTTTGAGTGATCCACACAAACTCTTTCCAAACTGTGATGTAAATGTAATGTGTAGTACTGGAATACACCTGAGTGTGGAATTAGATTTTAAATGAACGGTGATGCTGTAAAAGCATTTCAAGCATCTGCATGAGTTACTCATAAACACTGAAGTGCATTAAAGTCTGTTACATTAAAGAAAGTGTCTTGGTTTAAGGGTCAAACATCTACAATAATAGAATGTAGCTCACAACAGTCTGAATGATCTGAATATTCTACTAAATTTGATTTGCTGTCAATGGAGATTCTGTTAGGGTGCGAATGATGGATGTATAGCAGTTACAGTCACAGACATGTATACATACTGTACATACATTCAACCGCCCCACACGTCAACATAGCTGCCATCTTGGAACAGTCAACATTTCACTTTCCACCATCACTCAGTACAAATCTATAGGTTTCCTTGCCTTCGTGTCTACACAACATTTGATATTCATACATGTGTGTATAACTACAGTTACAGACACACAGTAACTTTGCTCACAGATCGGCTTTAACTGCTCCAATATGGCACAGAACTTGCATTCAATGGCCCATAGAAACCTTCACCCCTCACTGGTCCAGAATCACATATTGATGTAATTCAAACACACACGTAATCTTTCCTTCTCTCTTTCTCTGCTCGCCTCTCAGACTGTGAATCAGCCTTGATCTCTCTCGCCTGACGTTTTCATTTTCCAGACGCTGAAATCTATTTGCATGTTAAAAAGCTTCCCACCACACACACACACTTCCGTCTGCTCTCATCAGACTTTCTCCAATATGCAGATCAAATAATGGAAATACCTTCCCAGTACACATGCACGTGAGGACGGCGTAAGGAATTGTGGGAAGATTGTGTGTCTGTGTGTTTGTGAGACACATCAAGACGACAGAGTAAGAGATATATGAGGAGAGATGTGTGAGTGAGTGTGTGTGTGTGTGTGTGGAGGAGTGTGAAATAATGGGGGAGGTGGAGAAGAGTACGACGGACAGAGGGCGAGCGAGACGGCGTGAGAGACAGAGAAGAAAATTGAGAGAGAGAGAGAGAGAGAGAGAGAGAGAGAGAGAGAGAGAGAGAGAGAGAGAGAGAGAGAGAGAGAGAGAGAGAGAGAGAGAGAGAGAGAGAGAGAGAGAGAGAGAGAGAGAGAGAGAGAGAGAGAGAGAGAGACAGAGAGACAGAGAGAGACAGAGAGAGAGAGAGAATAGATAGAATAAAACTGTCATGAGCTCTAATAAAACAGAGAGTTTGTCTTCTGGATGCTGATTGGTCAATACAGCCGCATGTACTGCATCAACATTAAAGATCTAAATTAAAGAATTTCATCATAAGATCAGAGACAGAAACACATGACGTGTGACGCAGCGGCAGCTAAAATTCAATAACACGATTCAAATAAAACCAACTCCTCTGACATTTTCCTCTGAATGAATAAAAAGTCAAAAACATTTAATCCTTTAAATATAACCTTCATTCCTGATGTACATCAGCAGACACTGTGATGCTAAAATTACCCGAGCGTTTGTTAAACGTCCACGTCTGTTCTCTCAAAGTTTAGGGTTCAGCCGACGCTTAGTCACAGTTTCTTTTATTAGTGAATAATAGATGTTTATATGGCACATGAATTAAAGATCCTTTCAGAGACTTTGATGATGGGTTTTGTAAAGCCCACACATCAGTAATAACATACTGCATCATGTTGCATTAATGTTCATGTTATCAAGTGTGTCACCCTTAAAAACAACACTGACAGCAACTGCACCCACAAACGATTTTCTTCCTTTACTTTAATTTGATTTAAAGGTACAGAACGCTGAGAATCTGTCGACATTTGTGCTTGAAGAGTAAAACTGAGAGTGAACATTCTGCTTTTCTGCATTGATGTTGAGGAGCACATGTGAACTTTTTTCTTTGTTTCTGGACATGAACCTTCCAGCCAAACTGAACCTGACAGATTGGTTAGTAAAGTCATCAATAAAGTCTTACCATGGTGACTCAGAAAAGATGCAAAAGTTTTCAGAATAGTCACTTCTTACAAAAAATCAAGGACTTTTAAGAGACTATATGTACCAGAATTCGCAATTCAAAAGTAAAAACGACAGATTGTCAGCAGTGTTTAAGTATTTATATAAAGCATGAATGCATAACTGTTTAACTAACAACCGTTTCAGGAAAAACACACATGTCATTAAAATCAGGGCTCATTAAACTTTACTGCATTTTCTTTGGCCAAGCGTCTATTTCAGACAAGCACGGCAACTGGCAGAACTCAACCTGGCCCAGTCTATTGATTTTATTTAGAGTCAAATGAGTTTTTCCTGCAAAATGACATGTAAATTACAGCCCTGTCCATCCAAGGGTTATTTTCTGCGTTTAATGGCTGAAACACATGTAGTCGAGTGAAAGCATGGATCAGGATGGAGACGTACGGCCGCGTGGAGAGAACGGCTGGATGCGGTGCGTGTGATGAGAGATCTGCTCTGGGTAAATCATTACAACTGAATGATGGAGATTATTACTGGAAAACACAACACACACGCACACACAGTGTTGCCATCACAATAAAAAACTGTGACTCTAAAACTCCCAAACACCTCGGCTCAATATCAGTATGCACTACAAGCAACATGTGTTCAGGATGTTACTGAGTTGTGTGAATGTGTCCAAGACAACTAAGGACAAAACAAAATCATTCACTGCTTGTCTTGTGAAATTAATTCGTGTAAATTAGCATCCCCTATATTCAGATATTTCTCTATAGACCCTCACAGTCTATATTATCTTCTAGAGGTAGATAGGTAACCCTGAAAGACTCAATCTCCCATGATTCTTTGCTCTCTGACCTGTGAATAACAATCAACATAACTGATGTGCAGATGTGGAGGACAAAACAACAGGACAGACATGCGAGTGACCTGTGACATCAGTGATGTGATGATAAATCATCTGCATCTGCTCCTCATCATTTCTTTAGCATCAGATGGAGGAAGTGTAACTGCTTCATCATTTATTTATAATCTCTACACACACCAACATTTGGAGATGTGAAATGACAAAGCAGGTGGTCTGAAATAGAACAAGGACATCTAAGATGACCCAAAAACAACACAGAAGAAGCCCATGTGCATCTGCTGGATCTGTGATGTTTCTAGGACACAGGTAAGCACATCTGTGACATTCACCAGGTTAACATCTTTGGTTTTGTTCTGAAGTGGTTTTATTTTTCCAGCACCATCAGCCGACTGTACATTATACCACACTATGGTGAATGTACACATTGATTTATGACGCTGTGTTAAATGAGGAAATAATATAAAACCGAATCATTTACACTAAATTAAGTTTGGACATCACTGTGTTGTATGTTCGTTTTTTTTTTTTTTGAGAAACGTGTGCACACATGTAATGAAAGTGATCTGTGAATGTTTTACGTATTTGCATGCGCATCATAAAATCCTTAGATATTCACACAGTCACTATTCAGAGCTGACATTTGCCAATCTAACTGCTTTCACACACACACACACACACACACACGCCCCACACACACACGCACGCACGCACACAGTCCTCACCAGTGTTGTTTCTCTTTGTGTACTTCAGAGCACAGGTGTGCAGATCTTTAGGAGCTTGAGGATGCTCTGCATATTTAGATGCCTTCACTGAACCTGCAGACAGAGAAAACAATGAGAAAGATCTGAGCAGAGGACAAGAAGAGTGAGAGAGAGAGAGAGAGAGAGAGAGATGCTCAGCGAGACTGTAAAATCTTTTCAGATGTGATTGTGATGTTGGCTGGATGTCAGATCTCTGATCAGATGTGCGTGTGGATTTGTTTGATGGTCTGTCCTTGTATTCTCACACAGATTCCAGTATAAATGTGTGTGATTGTGTTTCTCTCATGATTCAATAAACCCCTCACTGGCATAATATGCATTATATGTAACTTCACACTGACTGCTGAACACCATAACTCTGACGGTTTCTGATATTACAGTAATACACACACAGAAGTGCCAGAAATGATCATTTCCATTAAGCAGCAATATTTTCCTCCTCACATCTTTTATGAGCAAATCTTAACCATATAAAATGTGTTGTGCCATAAAAAATTGATTGTCCTTATCAAACACCAAAATAAGCTTTGGTCTGTAAAATATTTTGTTTCTGAGTATTGTCGCCTTGAAATTATAAAGTTCTATCTAAGCAGTTTTGAGATATTCAGCTTCAATGTTTTTGCATTTTGTTTGACCTTGTAGATAAAACCTTTTTTGTCTTCTAAAAAAGTCCCAAAATTTACACAATAAAGAATAAAATAGCACATAAAGTAAATAAATTGTCACGAAATAAGAATATGTAAATAACAAAATTTTGACCAAAATTGACAGATTTATAATAACAAGTCGACAATTTGTCATAATATAAAACAGAATTGTTCAAAACTGCTGCAAAACTAGATTACTACATCTAGAACTGATTAAAAAGTCATTAAAAAGGACAATTTGTAAAATAATAGAGATTGGTAACGAAAAAGTCATTACATAAAAAACTTTTTTTCCCCATAAATGAAGAGTCCTGTTGACAGTAAGTGTTATGAAGTGGTGCAGACTGCCACCTGCAGGATCACAGATGTCATTACAGAACTAAAAATACTGCCATTGAACATGTACTAGAGCAGCAAGTGAATCCATTGAGAAATCTGATGACAGGTAATCTTATAAAACACATCTGAACGAAAATGCTCATGTTGCAGATAGAATGGATATAAAAACATGAATTTGGAAAAAGTGTCCATGCAGGAACGTTCGACTTTTTGCGTTTAACACACAACAGCATCAAAGCAGATCGATCAACTATTATCTTCAGGTCTTACAGGTTCAGAATCACTGGCATACATCATAACATACTGTAAGTCCTCCACACCAAATATCTACAAACATGTTTAAAATGAAGACAGGAATGACTGTGGTACCTGGAGATAGGTGTGGTACAGGCTGACGTGGCGGGAGCAGCGGGGAGGATGGGAGCGAGACAGACACTCCTCTGGTTAAACTGGGTCTCAGCAACATCTCATCTGAAGGGTACGGCTGTACCGCCTCAACACCATCCTCCTGAAATCTGTGATGACAACCGGGACTCAGAGATTGACTTCCTACACACACAAACAAACAAGAGAGAGAGAGAGAGAGAGAGAGGGTTCTGTGTGTTAAGAGTCTGACGTCAGTGCCGTCGACATTTACTGAGACTAGAACGAGACGAGAACGAGACAGAAAAACTCAAAATCCTTTCTAAATTTCTAAAGCATCTTACATGTCATTACATGCTTTTCATGTCATGACCTGATATGTTATTGAAAGATGTAATGATAAAGAGTGACAGGCAGAGAGGATACCGCCTCAAAAGCCACAATTATTTTCTTAACAAAGGAAAGGATTTTTTTTCAATCACAACCACCAAGTTATAATTTTCAATGGTCAAATCCCAACTCAAATGCTATTTGACCTGAAACTTCAGACTACGGGTCACGGGTGGAAAATGTGCCGGCATGTCTTCCTCCAGCATGGTCTTTTATTGTAGATCTGTGGTCGGCCGTCTCTTAATGACAGTCTACTGCAGAAATAATTACAGCCCATAACCAGAGACTCCATTCATCACACATGAAATATTTATCAGTATATAAATTTAGTTCAAATGAGGGTTTGGAGCTGGACGGAGGCCTTGCTGAAGTCTATATTTATTCAAATGTGGAGACCAAATCCAGAAGAAGAAATACCATCAAAGCTGTAGCAATAGATTCATAACATGTATTTCAGGTATGTCAGCGTGAGTTTAGCATCAAAATCAAGTCATTTTGTAGAGTTTTGTAGAGCGTTTAATCTGTAGAGAACATTAACAAGGATTGTAATGAGCAATGAAAAAGTTCTTGTGACATTGTGCTTTGTTTTGTTGCTGTTTGTCTAAACTTTAACTTTAGATCTTACCAACCAAGCTCTTATTTCTCATTCACACACAGACAGGTAAAAAAAATGACACAAGCACATAAATGCAGGTCACAATTGAACCTCACATTATTAACATTTCTTCCCTATTGAATAGAAAAACACATCACGTATGAGCTTCTACAGTATATCAATACATGCACAAAACACACAAGAGGCTTTATTTCCTTTACGCAAATACAATTCATTTCTTAGTTTTTGATATGTGGGTGAAAATATAAGCCAAATATTCTTTGACAGTCACCATGAGATTTAATCTTAAAGGTTTATTTAAACAGAGAGAAAAATGGGGAAAATATTCCTTTTAAAGACACAAACACCTTTAATATGACAGCATTGTGTTCCTGGAATTAAAAGTGAAACACTCCTGCTTTCTTACTGCTTTTGCATCAACTTTTAACTTTTCAGACAGAACGAGGAGGATATTCATTTTGATCTCTATATTTTGGGTGAAACTGGGTGAAAATAAGACGATGACCTAATGATATGTATTATAAGTGTGGTTAAGAGTGGAGGTTGAAGATCTAAAGATCCAGTGGTTAAAGATCTGGCCTGGTGACCGTATAAGCTTGTAGGTTTGAGGTCTACAATTTTTTCCTGTATTTAGTCTACATGCTTCAGACATACTTACATTACATTTACATTTAGGCATTCAGCAGATGCTTTTAACCAAAGAAAAACTGTACATAATACAATACACATAATGCAGTAATAAAACTGTAGAGACTGCTCTTCAGCCTATGAAAGAGAGCAGGTTCCATAACATAAAGTGTAAATAAACACTTCATGTGATGGAGTTACAAAAACATGCTGAGTAAAGAGAAAGTGAACACCAGAACAGCTGAGATAACACAGAGAACATCTGACACACAACTGACACACACACACACACACACACACACACACATTTTTAAGTCGTGCATTAAATCATTCGGCACTATAACCCGCCATCAAACAGGCCTGTGTGTTTTCAAAGCTGAATCCTTCCTGATCCGATCTTTACAAGCCTTCAGTTCAAAGGCAGAGAAATTCCTTAATCTGACACTTCAAATGAACAGAATAAATCCAACAATCCCCAACAAGATCTGTTTCATCGGGATTAAAGAGCTTGATCCCTCAAAACAACACTCTGAGAGACAGCGAGTATAACAGTTGAATGTGTTTCTGATAAACTGATGTGAGCAGATTCAGATTCTACACAAACACATTCGACACAGTTGTGTTTTTGTAGTTTTGTAGACAATAATGGTTTCACATTCAAAAACGTTTGTGATAAATGCACTAAGCCCCCAGTTGTTTGTTAGCTAATGCTAATCTCATTCATCAAAGAAGAACAGATCTGACAGAAGAATGTGATGTTCTTCAATTATAATGTGAGAAGAGCTTCAGTCGAATGAAATCGTGTCATATCTGTGATCTGGATAACTCTCTTCATCGCTGGCGGCTGACATAAGGTGTCTTAAATTCTTCATGAGCAATATGTCCCTCCAGAGAACACACAAGTGTTGTTTCTAACCGAACGAGACGGAGTCGACTGTCATTATGAGAACCGGCGGGAGTTCACGAGTGTTACTAGAGCAGATCTGCACATCAACAGATGACAGTCGTCTGTATTCAACCGAAGAACATTGGCAGGGAAACTGAGATTCACACATGAGAAGTTTTCAGGCATGTGGGTCACATAGTGTTTGTTTGGCTGCTCTCAAACTTCTCTTGACATACTTAAACGTGTGAGCGGATGAGAGATGAACGAGGTTAATTAGAACACGACTCCATCCAGAGGATCCGTGGGGAGGAAGCCATGATGCTGAATTCAGCAAGACGCTCGAGCAGACAGCGGTGATGTCATAGCAACACAATATCATTAATGAAGTGTCACGTGCTCAAGAAACTGACATATGCAAGATTATATGAGTGCGTACAAAATGACATAGAAGTGATGCGGATGATAAAGACATTGAACCATTTATAATATCATCATAAACGAATCAAGCCAAACAGCTTGAACAGAGAAATAAATCACTACACAAAGTCTCACTTAGCCAATCACAGCTAACAGCAACAATTAAATAACAGTTTAGCAAAAGTTTCTATTCCCCAAAAATCAAGATCATGTTACCTGCATCTCTTCTGCTGGTTCTTGCTCCTCCCTCTCTACCTTTCTTCAGTACTCCCTTAAACATGGTACATTTACCACCTTTACCACGCTCCTTAATTCCTACAGACACACACACACAAAAATCACATTTAGCACATGATAAAAAGCTAGATCTTGTGATCAGATACACAAAATGTTTGTGTGTTGGCACCTCGTGACATAAGGATTGGTTGGTAAAATTCCCAGCATTCCACATATAATAAACACTCTGCCATCTGTCTTTGACCATATATATATATATAAACAATTATAAACAACAGGAGTTGCACACCCTTCACACAAGCCATCATCACATATAAAACTGAATGAACACTGAAGGAAAAGCCAGAAGTTATAAAGCTCTTAAAATAAGTGTAAGAAAGAAAACATTCCCATAACAGCAGCTGTCTGTCACACAATGACAGAAAATACCAGCAGCCCGTCTATACACACTGACATGATTCTGAAACAAGAAAAGAGTTGATATTCATCAAATCACCTTTGTCTACATTCCCACGGATGGACAAGCATCTCTTAAAACAGATCACATGCTATATTTGTCCAATCCATGTTGATGATCCCATATGAGATCCCAGAAGCATGACTACCCAGTGTGACAATAATAAAAATGATCTTAGAAGTATGCAGCACAATGCTGTGTTTCCAAACAATCCCAAGTATGAAACTCCTGTTTAAGTCAATGACATTTTGTGACATAAGTGATGGTGGTTCATATGGAAAGAACAATGTGATTTTTTGGACATGTGTGTCACCATCAGCATTCAGCATGAACAGAATCACAACCAGAAAGAATGAATGAAATATAAACAGGACACAGTTGAATAAATTATGAATAAAACACAATTTTCAGAACATTCAAGTCAAAGAGAAGCAAATGATGTCTTATGTATAACTATCATTCTATCATATCAAGTCTGAGATAACATGATCTTTGTTCTTCAGTGATTTTGCTTCGAGAAGTGAATAAAGACTAGACTACACGACAGAAAATAAAATGACAGACTGCAGAGCTCTAACATGTTTGCCAAAGTTAAAACCAAACCACTGGAAATCTGTGATGTGACCACCACTGAACAACACTTTAACTTCTACTTTTTGCTAATAACATGTTTCTGTCAGCTGAATGTGACTTTAATAGGACTGAACTGAGATTTATCAGATGGTGGAGGATAGAAAATAGAGAAAGACAAGCAAGGGCGGAGGAATAAAACCAAAAGACTAAAATTAAATCAAACCTTAAATTCAAAGCATGCTGAAGTACATGAGTATGAGTACATTACGCTGTATGAATGAGAAGTTTTCATTGAAATGAATCAGAATAAATGAACCAATCTGAAATGAAGGACTGGAGGCCATGTGCAAAATGAGGACAGATTTTTCTAAATAGGTTTTATGGCTGAAACCTATAGGGGAGAATGGCCTTGTTTCCTTTTATGGACAATCTGTCCTAAATCTCCTCCTTCAAGGCCTAACAAGAGACCAGCAACTGTAAAGATCTAGTATGCATGCACACAAACTGTATATATAATCTGTCTCATTCACTTACTTTCATGATAAGAGCTGAAAACTCTAAAGAAGGATCTCATGGCACATGTGTCTGAATCTGAGGGATTCTGGGAAAGATGACACATGATGATAGCTGAACACCACAACATCTAAACATGACATCATGGTGTGAATCAGTGATGTCACATCCTGTTAACTGAATTCAATGCAGCAATGGAGACTTTCTCCACTTCAATACAGCCACAAACCAAAGTGAAATATTTCCATTCACATACCGTGTGTTGATGAAAAGAGAAGCGGATCTGTTTCACAATGATCCACACATTTCATTTCACTAACCTACAGACACCCTTTATTAATTCATTAATAACACGTTTGGTTCAAACATGATCTCATATTCTCTCCCGCTGTCTCAATGAAACCATTAGCACACTATAAAAACACCAGAGACATGCCAGGAACAACACACGTGTGCTTTCATTCGTGAGTAAACACTTGTTTACTGTGTCCTTATGGAAAGATGTTATAATCTGCAAATTCACTCAACATCAAACATTTATCATTCACAAAGTTACACTTGTGTTATTCCAAAGTTTAATACGTTTTTATGATTTATTTAGTAAATATATGTTGAGAAAATATTAATAAAAAATGAATGACCCTCCCTAAACTTTAAAACAATAGTGCACATTCAACAAAAAGGCACAATTTTAAAGAATTATAGCATTTAATCATTCTCAAACACAAAGAAGATTTTCTGACACCCATCTATAAACCATAATCGTGTGTGCGTGTGTGTGTGTGTGTGTGTGTGTGTGTGTGTGTGTGTGTGTGTGTGTGTGTGTGTGTGTGTGAGACTGTGTACACCTGTTGTGTGTCAGCTGCCTCCTAACCCTCAAAGTCTCGACTCTATTCTAACTGCAGCATAAATCTATATAATGTATAAAGAATATAACCACACTTTAACTGTAGTAAACACAGTTTTGGTTTTTATTTGTAGTAAAGCTAGTGTACCAACACATTAACCATAGTTTTACTACAGTACTCACCAAATAACAATAGGCTATATAAACAGATATTTGTAATAAACCTGTGGCAATACCAATCATAATCAATCTTCAAAAAACAAGGTTACTACACTTTTACTATAGCCTAATAAATCATATAAATAAGGGTGAGCATGTGTAAAGAGAAAAGAAATCCACTGGCTATGACGGGATTTAAATGAAAATTCTGTCATCACTTCTTCACCCTCATGTCAAACCTGTATGAGTTTCTTTCTTCAGAACACAACAGAAGATATTTTGAAGAATGTTGATAATCAAACACTGAACTCCATTGAAAAACCACTGAGACATTTCTCAAACTATAATGATGATTTTCAACACTAAAGTTGTTATATGTCTCTTTTCCAAACAGCATACAGTGTACATGTCAAGAAAAGCTGTAAAATCATTAATAAACAAGAAACGTTTTGCCCAAGAAACTTTTACAATAAAGTGCTGTTATGACAAACAGAATCATCACAAACACACACAGTATAATATATTCACTACTATGAAAACTCTTCTAAACAAACCACGCGACTGTAAACAGACGAGTCTCGCGAGAACTTTAGAAGTTTGAAAACTCTCGTAATAAACGTTGACATTCTTGTACAGCGAATAAAATGAAAGTCTAATGTAAATCTGTAGAAAACTCACTTGTTTTGAGCAGGAACTCCTCGTGACTCCTGCGTTCTCCTCCTCACCAGTATAACAATCTCTGAGTCTGACTGGAGTGAGTGAGTGAGCGGGTGAATGAGCGCGTGTCGACTCCTCCCACCCCTCACACACGCGCACGCGCACGCACATACTGACAGCTGATTAGCTCGATTAGCTGATATTACACACGTCACGTTAAAGGATTTCTAACCATAACCGCGTTCTCGTGTTCGCGAAGAAAACGCCACAAATGTCATTTGTGAACGCACAGCTTTGAATACAATTACGAACTTTTTTTATTCGTTTTTAAACCTGAACCGCATTCATATTATTAGCAGTTAGATCGATTACAGACATAAATGTTGCTTATATTTCTATTTACGCATTTGGCAGACGCTTTTATCCAAATTGACTTACATTGCATTATACATTTAGTTTCTAAGTTTGTGCAATTTCTGCACTTGAATGGCAGACAGTTGTTGCTACACAGTGCACGTGCACGTCAAGATACACAGTTTTTATTTGATTCAGTATTGTAAAGTGAATGAGCTGAGTCTTCTGACCTTTTTTATTTTGATATCAACACTTCTCCAATATAAAAAGTGTAAATGTCCAGTACAATGAACACTTAAAACATCAGAATTTAAGTATGTGAATGCATACTGAATGAACAAGCATAATGCTAAGGGTCTGTCTTCTCATTGGAGAAGAAACTCAAAGCAGTGAGTAAAACAACAGATGCAAGAAAATCTGACTTTCTGAATAATGTCTCATGTGCTCTTGTTTACTTATTCTTTCTTGCTTTCTGTTTAAATCACTTTCTCACAATTCTTGTAAAATCATGATTATTAGCACTAATCTTTTTTTTTAAATACACGAAACAGAAAGTACAGATAAATCCTTACTGGACATATTTAACCCATCATTCACACATGATCCAGGTGTTATTGATCACAGGTGCTCAGAGCTGATCCCAGAACAGTGATGCAGCGATGAACATCAGTGAAGGTGTTGTACAGGAGCGACTCGCAGCACGTTCAGTTCTCTCATTCTTGCCATGTTTATTATTGATCTGGTTTGTGACGTACCGCGACTCCTCTCCTCTTGAGCTCTTTAAACACATGACGGACTGATGATCTCAATGAAGGCTTTGTCCAGGTTTGATTCATCTCTGCTGTAATGAAGAACAGACTTCTTCCTCAACTCTTTCATGCTCGTCTTGTTAAAAATCTGGACACAAGAATATTTTCTTTGAATCATGCAAAGAAATGTGCACAAGAAGCAAGGCAGGCACACAATGAAAATGAATGTGCATTTGGTGTTATTGTGGTTTGTTGTGTCTCACCTCTAAACTGGCCTGTAGAGGACACACCAGTAACATCGGCTGGTTTGACAGACGAAATCCATCAACACCAGACTGAAGCTTCATTTCTGTTCGGAATGAAACACACTTCAGATCTGTCAAACATCACACTTTTAATGTATTTTAACTGTGGTTATGAGCTGCAGATGATGAAAAAAACAACACATCACCTTTACAATATTGAATGCAGATAAATGTCCAGAAGATGGCAGCAGTGTCCAAACTCATCTCCTCTCATATATTGTTCTTCAGCTAACATGTTGTTCTGTTGTTCATGAGGAATCTGGTTTTCAGGTCGTGTCCCCACCAGCCCAGCAGCCTGAGAGACAAACACACACATCATCAGAGTTTTTATTGACTGGATTTCATTTGATGGAGAAGATCTGAATGACACTTCCACTGGTTTGACAGTCTGCGAGTGTTTGTTGTGTATAAAAGCACCTGCTAGACCTCCTGCTCCTGCATTCACATACTGAACACAACACACACGTCTTTCAGCAGAGATTGACCAAAATACAGTAAATAAAGGTACATTTACCTTATAAGAACACCAACACGTGTGGGATCCTTCAGGTTTTCTACAGCCCAGATCCAAGGACGAGATCCTTCCATGTGACCATGAACCCCCCTGCAAACAATAAAACACTTCTCATAAAAATCTCATCAAATCTTTCAGAAAGACCTGGTTATTGATAAACTGCACAGACAGCGTAAACCTCATGAACGAAGACTCACATTCTGGCCCATTTGTGTAATTCCTCATCAATATATTTCTTAGTGTTTTTCGGCTGAAGACCCAGAGAATAAGACAATTTTCGGAACCGAAATCTGCTGAAATACATGCAGAAGAAATCTGATGAAATATATATATATATGATATATATAGCTGAACTCATATTGAGGAGATGTAAGAACAATCAGCAGACGCTCTTATCTGCCGTCTCAGATTAATATTATATTCATGATGACTCACATGAAGGCAGCTCAGATATTTTAGGAATGAGAAAGTCATGTCGCAGGAGTCTGATGTGGTCGTGTTGGTCCAGATGTTCTGCTACTCTGTGTAATGTGAAGCTACGGTCGAGCTCCTGTGAGATTCTCAAGATGGTCTCCTGTGGGCTCTCCATATTTCAAATAAATAAAACCTGACAGTGTGTCTGTCTTTAACCGGTCCACTTTGCTCTTTAACCTCATGTGTAGAAGCCGAGTTAATGATTTCTAGAGATCCTGATAGAGAAAACTCTTTCATAACTCAAGACACACACTTCCTCGAAACACAAAACACACTGAAATGTGATGATTCGTGTGATCACATGATCTGTGTTTCTTACAGTTCTTACAGTCCAGTATGAAAACTACCCAACAGGATTTCATTGGCTATAAAGGAGAACTTCTTCCATTCATACAGTAGTGTTTAGTTTTATTCACCCTCATGGCATATTCACACACTGATCCATCCAACACACTTCAACAAACTCCAACATCCTAAATTCTCATTGACATTGACCAAGTGTTTGTTGGAATTAGCCTTTAGCTGTACATGACATGACATATTCTGAGCTTATTAAGTTAACATATCTTAAAATATGTCAGTGTCATTGTTTTGTCTCAAGATGCACACCAGTAATGTTTTTTCTAGGGAACGTTTATAAAAGCTTTTTAAATGTCCTAGTTAAAACGAGGCCTAATCCTGGTTTAGCTTAAGCCCTGTCTGTGAAACCAAAGTGACAGTGTTTTTGACAAAATAATTGTATTGTATTTTTCACATGTTATTTCAGTGACCATTAAGAATTTGGTTTAATGATGTTGTTTTAACTGTGAGATGTGAGTGTTCAGTCCAGAATTAAGCTACAGATTTCACATGTTTACTGACTGAATCACGCGACTAACACACACGAGATACAAATTTAGTGTTTTTTAAATGAACAGTAGATTTATAATACATTTCTTTAGTCGGTTTGCAGTGTTTTAACTTCTTCTTACCAATAGCTGGCGTCTACAAGTCAACAAACATCTACCGTGTGAACTATACTGTATATTGATGATGTTTTCATCAGAAACAGACGATTCACATCAGATTTACTTTAGAAATCAGTGAATGAACAAAAATCCAGTTTAGTAAAGATAATAACCAGAAATGGGTTGAATCAGTTTGTGCAATAAAAATATAATAGTTCATCTTTCTATAAAATAAATCCAAATAAAATAATGATATTTTTTAATCACAAATAGTTATACACAAAACAGAAACAACACATTTAAAACAATGAAAGGTTAATCCAAAACGCTAAACCAATGTTTATATTCTAATGAGTCCAGCTGTCATTTAAATATGTTCATATGAAATATTATTTTATGGTGAATATTCTTTTGTCACTATAGATTAATTCAATATTAATAGATGAAATTCAGACACATCGGTGATATTGATTATCAGGTGGATCAGATCTGTGATTGGTTACTGATGTTCTTTCTTTCTATTGGATGGAGGGTTTGTGTCCACCTCCTGGATTTTATTATATATACAGGTGACAGGTGAATCACATACACACACACACACTGCTGCTCTCCTCAGAAAGAGAAATGGTGAGTGATGTTATATATTAATATATTATATTGTTTGATCATTGCATCTGGTCAGAATATTTGTTGTCTGCTGATTGAAGTATTAATGAAGTTGTTTTACTAATTCACAGGTTTTTTTGGGGGGGGCATGTTTTATCAATAGTATAAAATCATTTTGTATAAATAGGGTCGTTGAGACGGAAGAAATCCATCAGAAAGAGACAGTTACATACTTGGCATCAAACTTGTAAAAAATATTAAATCATGCTTTTTAAAACGAAAGATTAAATCAGTAGAATCAGGGAAATGATGATGATGATGATGGATCAGTTTAACACACCTACAGTACACTACAGTACTCATTTCATCTATACAGTAAGAGTTTATCTGACTGTCGGGGGCTAAACTACACTTTGTCTTCTCTATGTTCATACAGTATCTTTGGTAACTGTGGCGTGACGTTAGATCAAATGTTTGTAAAGTGACTCTTCCTGTTCCCCGTGTCTTTATGAGTTTATTATCTGAAGTTTATCATTAACATTGAGGTTCGGCTCACAGATAACACGTTTAACTGTTTAACAGGCATCACAAGTTAAACAGTAATTCAACAGATTTATGACGCCTCAAAGAAACCATAAAACCAACTGCATTTCAATGTCACAGCATTTTCATCTTGAATCGGTCTGAACCTGAGAAGTAATGAGAGGATGAATAAATGCTGATGTTATTCTTGATCTCGGACAGGTTTTCACAGTAAAGGACATGAGATTTAATGCTGGAACAGAGTTGAAAATCTCTGGGAAGGTCAAATCCGACTGTGAAGGGTGTGTAGAATACAAAAGCTTTCCTGTAATATATGTCCTGTATATATCCTGTGAGATGTAATATACGTGTTATTTTCTGTTTGATGATGTCTCACAGGTTCTCTATTAACGTGGGTCATGATGAGGACAACATAGCTCTTCACTTTAACCCTCGATTCACTCAGAGCGGTGACTCTCGTGTCATCATATGTAACTCAAATCAGGGCAGCTGGGGCGATGAACACCGCGAACCCTGTTTCCCTTTTGAACACGGCCAAGAGTTCAAGGTGACCCGTCAACTTCTCTTTGACCTCTTTAATATTAAATGAAATCATCGGAGTATATAAACCATTCCCGGTAATGCCAGTAACATGCATTCGAAAGAATAAATGTCTGTTTCTCTGTTTCTCTGTCGTCCGTCAGGTGAGCATCACCTTCAACAACGATACCTTTTATATCAAACTACCAGACGGGAACATGATGAGCTTCCCAAACCGTGCCGGGGACGACTCTTTCAGTCATGTTCATGTTCTGGGTGATGTGAAGGTCCACAGCATTAAGGTCAAATAAGAGCTGATGAAGAGTGAAGAAACATATTCCACACTGTCAAATAAATCCTCAGAGAGAATATATATACTGAGTCTGAGTGATTTCTCATTACTATTAGCATTTATAACTATAATTCAACAATTTCCACTGTTCCATATACGAAATGCAACTAAAAAAGTCGGTTTAATATTTCAATTCAAGTCACCTGTAAAATCTATTCGTTATCATGTAAAAATTGAACGCAACTTTTGAACTGAAGTTTTGGGGATATTACAGTGACAACAATAACTGCAGAAGTTAAACTGATTCTTTGATCCTCATGATAATTAACATAGTGATTCAAAAAGAGACGAACCAGAAGCTGAGGAATGTCACAAATACTACACACATTCCACACACACACGCACACACACGCACACACACGCACGCACACGCCAGACAGAGTTGGGTTAGGCACGGACCTAGAAAAAACCAACTCAGAACGCATCAAACACACTGTACACAAACAATTCAACACAATTAACCAAAGAACCGTGTGTAGTTACAAAAGCTGGTTCTATGACTAATACTATAAGAATATTTGTGTTTATTGCACTATATTAGACTGCTGAGTGTGATCTTCTTTGATCTGATAAACACCTAAAGCATTGTGTCACCCATTGATGATCAGTGTTCAAATAATGTCACATTTACATCATAAAAACATTTCTAAACAAACTTACTGAATTTCAACTTATTAACACAGACTTGATCTTGTTTGAAGCTAAATGTTATAGTGACCCATCTGTCAAAGGTTTTCAGTTTAGTGTGTTTTTGTTGTCATGTGTAGTTTTAATACGAGCAGATCAGCTCATCTTCTCCTGAAGTGCATTTCCTGCCACAGCAGATCCTGGATCAGCTCGACTCGCACCTGAGGATTGAGATCTCTGGTTCAGGTAATCACGGTAGTTGCGTGTCAGTAGCGTGTAGAGCAGCGGGTTCACGCAGCTGTTGCCGTACGTCAGACAGGTGACGAAGAAGTTGACGTACGTGTGAGCGGCAGGTGACAGCGACCGCAAGGACTCAGAAGAAAAGAGTTTCGCCATCTGCCAACCCCAGAATGGCAGAAAACACGCCCAGTACGCCACCACGATACTAAAGATCATTCCCACAACCCTGCGCTTCAGTCTGCGTCTCCTCGCGGACGTCGACGAGGACGAAGATCGACCTCCGCTCGCCCCTTGCCGTGCCAGGCTGTTCTGAGCCGCCCAGTAATGTCGGGCGAGACCGGCATACAGTCCCAGCATCAACAGCCCGGGCAGGAGCATGCTGGTGAAGAACAGGGCCGTGAGATACGCTTTAAAGGCCTCGGGGGTCCACGTGGGGAAGCAGATGCGTTTGACCAGTCCAGCCGCGGCCGGGCGGCCCTCTTTCAGCCGGATCATCACCATCATGGGCAGAGTCAGGACGAACGCCGCCATCCAGATGCCCAACGCCATCAGCCAGTGCCCGCGGGCAGTCGAGCGGCGTGCTCCGAAAGGGGCGGCCACGGCACGGTAGCGTTCCAGACTCATCACGACCAACACGTACACGCTGGCGTGCATGGTGAGAAGATCCAGACTCAGTAGCAGCCTGCAGCCCATTTCCCCAAAAAACCAGTCGTGAGCGAAGTACGTGCACACCACGAACGGTATGGTGCCCAGATAGAGCAGATCAGCGGTCGCCAGATTGAGAATGAAGACGTACATTAATCCAGCCCGCCGCAACGTGGCCGAGCGCATTATTGCCAGGGTGTACAGGTTACCCGCCACACCCAAAATACACATCGTCACTAGAGTGGCACCCAGAAGCGGAGTCACCCACACCACACCTGCGCCTGCGCCTGCGCCGCTGCTGTTAGATCCTTGACTCATGACTCACAGATGAAGACTGAAGAATAACTGAAGTTTGAACTCCATCAGCAGAGACGAGTCGCTGTTCAAATCATAGACATCAAATTAGTCCCAAACATACCCATAATCCAAATGTGCTCCACACCAGAACGTCCTGAACTCAACCACCCTCAGTGTCTGTGAACATCATGTGTCCATCATCAGCTCACAGCGTCTCACACTCTTGTGCTGTCTGCATCTCTCTCTCTCTCTGTGTGTGTGTGTAATCTATCGTTCAGCATTCGTCTGAATCACATGAGCTCAGAAGAATCTGAACACACTGGTGTTGCTTCACACAACCCTGAGACAGACTGACTCTCAATAACCTTCCATTCACACTCACATACAAACGTACGCACGCACACGCACACACACACACACACACACACACACACGCACACGCACACACATGCACACACATGCACACACACACACAACATCAGCATGTAAGAAGAACAAAAAAAAAACACAAACTCACAACTATTGAAATAATGAAAACACAGGTCCTGAATGAATTATTTGTGTCTGAAAGTTTTCGCCTCACTGCCTCCTTTACCAAACCAACCATTGTAATATTACAGTTAAAGTGCAGTTACCACAGACTTTTGGTTTATTTAAAGTAAATTCAAGGTTTGTGAATGTTATCATCTATGATGTTCATCCGTGCACAGAGACAAACTATAAACCACCGATCGACAAAACATCTTGAGTTTATTTTACAACTACAGTAGAATACTGTGTCTAACAACACCCCCCAATGATATAACATTTGATTAATATTCAATACCAGAACATTATAAGAAGTAAAAAATAATGAGCTGTAAGCCCATCAGACTCATGTGAACATGTTTACATTAACATCTAAATACACCTGATCTCATTCAGAAAAGTACTGTTGTAGTACCATGGTACAGTCATGACAATACAGTGGAATACCCATAATGTTCATTAATATCATTAGCACTCAATATTACTATGGTAAATGTCCAAAAATAACATCAATCAAATTATCATGACATCACGTATGACTGTCTGTTTTTGTTTGTGTACAAAACCATCCAAAAGCAGTCCACACTGCTGAAAAACACTGTGGTATAGAGTATTTCTATAGTAAACTGTAGTAAAATTCCTAGGTACTATAGCATTTTAACCTTACCACAGTAAACACTACCATAGTTCATGCTACAGATCACTGGAGTATACATTAACAGACTGTAGTAACTAATATACTAGAGTACAGTATAGTTTCTGAGCGTCACAGGTGAAGGTGAGAGCCGGCGAGCGCTGGACGGTCCGTCAGTGCTTGTGTCTGAAGTACGCCTCCACTGGAAAACACACCATCACATGCGTCACATTCACACACAGTCATGTATGTATGAGATCAGCGTGGTGTGATGATGTCATGTTGTGTTACCGGTGTACTCCTGCGGGCTCATGGGAATGCTGATGACATCGTTGAAATGTCTCATCCAATCCTTCTGCTCCAGATCGGTTTCACAGGTGAACAGGAAGCTGCGCTCGGGGGTTTGGATGGTGATGCCGTACTGCCAGCTGCCGTTATAATGAGTTCCTGCCGGCAGTCCGATGGTTACGCGGTACCCGTGATCCCGGTGTCCCAGAAACACCTCGCCTTTAGCAAACGCGTCCTGACAAACACAGCACAAAATAAACTCATCCAACATCTGCTGATCTGACATTTTCATGTGTCATGTATACATATTATTTGTTAAAAGAATTTTTAATCACAAAAATAGAACATGCACAATAGAAGCACATTTGCATTGGTTTCTTTTCTATATTTCCTCTTAAACAATAAAAAACAAAAAAGTGGAAAGTTAGTTTATTCTAAAATATTTATGACACAATTGATTTACTGGAGGACAACTTTTCATTCTGCTCTGATCCTGAGACAGTGTATGTGCCAGAAACCACATCTCAGATCAGCAGTAATGACACCCAGAGTTCAGAGGTGATGATGAAGATGTCGAGTCTTACCAGAGGATCTTTGAAATACATGAGGCGTCTGTGATCAAGAGTGAACCAGCGCTTCTTAAAGCCTTCTGTTTGCTGAAAACACACACAAACACGCTCATCTGTTAAGAAATGGACGAGCAGACAGCAGAAGTGATGATGTCATGATGATGTGTCTCACCCGCGGCCCTGTTTTCTCCATGTATCCCTCCTTCAGAAAGCTGCGAGTGAGTTTGGGCTTCAGCTGAGGATTAAACACAAGCATCTCATCATGAAATAAACACACGAGTAATCTTTACTGAAAAGAGTGGGCAGTGTTTCAGGAGTCACCTCCGCATCTGTGGCTCCGGGGAACGCCACCTTCAGATAATGCAGCTGAGCCGCTCGAATCGAGTTAAACCAGTCCACTGTTTCCTGATGGGAAGAGACAGAGAGAGAGAGAGAGAGAGAGAGAGACATGTGGTGGTGTAAGACAGGACTGAAGTGTGTGTGTGTGTGTGTGTGTCCTCTCACCTTACTGCTGTCATGATAAACAAACATGTTTCGTGTGGCGTTGTCTTTAAGGTAAGTGATCTGCAGACCGTTTGGGTTTCCGATCTTATCCGGCTGGAAGGAAGCGTTTATGTTGTCCACCTTTATAACTGCCTTTGGTTCTTTAGCCTGCAGACAGACAGTAGCGCAGACACATCAGAGACAAACACACATGAAACATGATGTGTGTGTGTGTGTGTGTTACTCACATCGAGTTTAGTGTAATACTTTAATGTGCCGTCTCTCAAAGATAAGATGAATCGTCTGTTGAGAAACTGCCCGTTGTCCCGCCCTCTCTTCATTAACATGCCGTCTCTCATCTCTGTGATTGGTCAACATGCATGTCACTCGAAAAATATTATACACACAGCTACTGGAGGAAGAGTGAGTGAGTGAGTGAGAGAGAGAGAGAGTGAGTGAGTGAGAGAGTGAGTGAGTGAGAGAGAGAGTGAGTGAGTGAGAGAGAGAGAGAGAGAGTGAGTGAGCGAGAGAGAGAGAGAGAGAGTGAGTGAGTGAGTGAGTGAGAGAGAGAGAGAGAGAGTGAGTGAGTGAGCGAGAGAGTGAGTGAGTGAGTGAGCGAGAGAGAGAGAGAGTGAGTGAGTGAGCGAGAGTGAGTGAGTGAGTGAGTGAGTGAGAGAGAGAGAGAGAGAGAGAGAGAGTGAGTGAGTGAGCGAGAGAGTGAGTGAGTGAGTGAGTGAGAGAGAGAGAGAGAGAGAGAGAGAGTGATGGGAGTGAGAGAGTGAGTGAGTGAGTGAGAGAGAGAGTGAGTGAGAGAGAGAGAGAGTGAGTGAGTGAGCGAGAGAGAGAGAGAGTGAGTGGAGTGAGTGAGAGAGAGATAGAGTGAGTGAGATAGAGAGAGAGAGAGAGTGAGTGAGTGAGAGTGAGTGAGTGAGTGAGTGAGTGAGTGAGAGAGTGAGTGAGTGAGTGAGTGAGTGAGTGAGAGAGAGAGAGAGAGAGAGAGAGTGAGTGAGTGAGTGAGTGAGTGAGTGAGTGAGTGAGAGAGTGAGTGAGTGAGTGAGTGAGTGAGTGAGTGAGTGAGTGAGTGAGTGAGTGAGTGAGTGAGTGACACACACACCGTCCTCATATTTCAGCTTCTTACTGTCCTCTATGAACTCCTGTCTCTCATACTTGGCACGAATCCACTGCTCCTTCAGAACCCTAAACACACACACACACACACACACACACACACCACACACTTCAATCAGGTCTGTGAAGAACTTAACAACTAAACATGAAACACTATTTCCATCTGAATTCACTTCTGTAATGTCACAGTGGGACAGGATACTGTTTGTATTATTATTAACTTGATCTGAAAGTCTGAATGTCTCATTTGTGGCTCATGAGGGTCTCACTATTATAAATGTTGTCATGGTAACTCACTGGCAGTCTCTGTGGGTGGGTTTGTAGAAGTAAACAGGAAGTGTTGCCTCATATTTTGCCCTCATAGCATCATTCCCATGCTCAGACATAAACTAAACACAAATACATATTCATCACATCAGACTGTCATCATTCACAGACAAACACAAAAAAAGTCAGTGTATGTGAGCTGTCATTCGCCGGCTCTACATGAGGAACAGACACAAATTTAACTTGATATCTTTCTCTACACCGCTGATGTATTGTTTGGAACATGAAGTGTTTACTGCACAAACATCATTTAGAATCTAAACTCCAGTCAAACTCTGAGCTCCTGATCTCTCACATTCACAGAATAAAGAAAAAAACACATTTGAAAGACAGCAGAAGACTCACCTGAACCTCTGAATCCTCCCAGCGTGACAGACGCAGAGATTTCACTTTTCCTATACTGGGAATATTTCTGTGGATTCCAGAGCATCCCAAACATATGAACACTCCTAAAGAACAAGAGCCCCATTCTGGATCTGACACAGAGAGAGAGAATTATTATAAATACATGCATCTATTCATAATAATACAACCCTACAGTACAATATACAAACTCTAATAAGAGATAAGAGATACATCCTCAAACAGAGAACACCAAACACAGTCATCATCATCCTCATCATCATCATCATCATCATTTTCATCCTCATCATCCTCATCCTCATCCTCATCCTCATCATCCTCCTCATCATCATCCTCATCATCCTCATCCTCATCATCCTCATCATCATCATTATCATTATCATCCTCATCATCCTCATCCTCATCCTCATCCTCATCATCCTCATCATCCTCATCATCATCATTATCATTATCATCCTCATCATCCTCATCCTCATCCTCATCCTCATCATCCTCATCCTCATCCTCATCCTCATCATCCTCATCATTATCATCCTCATCATCCTCATCCTCATCATCATCATTATCATTATCATCATCTTCATCCTCATCCTCATCATCCTCATCATCATCATCCTCATCATCCTCATCATCCTCATCATCATCATCATTATCATTATCATTATCATTATCATCCTCATCATCCTCATCCTCATCCTCATCCTCATCCTCATCCTCATCATCCTCATCCTCATCCTCATCATCCTCATCCTCCTCATCATCATCATCATCCTCCTCATTATCATCATCCTCATCATCCTCATCATCATCATTATCATTATCATCCTCATCATCCTCATCCTCATCCTCATCCTCATCCTCATCCTCATCCTCATCATCATTATCATCCTCATCATCATCATTATCATCCTCATCCTCATCATCATCATTATCATCATTATCATCCTCATCCTCATCCTCATCCTCCTCATCATCCTCATCATCATCATTATCATCCTCATCCTCATCCTCATCCTCATCCTCATCATCATCATTATCATCCTCATCATCCTCATCATCATCATTATCATCATTATCATCCTCATCCTCATCCTCATCCTCCTCATCATCCTCATCATCATCATTATCATCCTCATCATCATCATTATCATCATCATCATTATCCTCATCATCATCATCATCATCATCATCCTCATCCTCATCATCCTCATTATCATCCTCATCCTCATCATCCTCCTCATCATCCTCCTCCTCATCATCATCCTCCATCATCCTCATCATCATCATTATCATCCTCATCCTCATCCTCATCATCATCATTATCATCCTCATCATCCTCATCATCATCATTATCATCATTATCATCCTCATCCTCATCCTCATCCTCATCCTCCTCATCATCCTCATCATCATCATTATCATCCTCATCATCATCATTATCATCATCATCATTATCCTCATCATCATCATCATCATCATCATCCTCATCCTCATCCTCATCATCCTCATTATCATCCTCATCCTCATCATCCTCCTCATCATCCTCCTCCTCATCATCATCATCATTATCATCCTCATCCTCATCATCATCATCATCATCATCATCATCATCATCCCTCCTCCTCCTCCTCCTCCTCCTCTCATCATCATCATCATTATCATCCTCATCATCCTCATCCTCATCATCATCATTATCATTATCATCATCTTCATCTTCATCATCATCCTCATCATCCTCATCATCATCATCCTCATCATCCTCATCATCCTCATCATCATCATCATCATCCTCATCCTCATCATTATCATTATCATCCTCATCATCCTCATCATCATCATTATCATCCTCATCATCATCCTCCTCAGCATCATCTTCATCATCTTCATCATCATCATCCTCATCATTATCATCATCATTATCATTATCATCCTCATCATCCTCATCCTCATCCTCATCCTCATCATCATCATTATCATCCTCATCATCATCATTATCATCCTCATCCTCATCATCCTCATCATCCTCATCATAATCATTATCATCATTATCATCCTCATCCTCCTCATCATCCTCATCATCATCATTATCATCATCATCATTATCCTCATCATCATCATCATCATCATCATCCTCATCCTCATCATCCTCATTATCATCCTCATCCTCATCCTCATCATCCTCCTCATCATCCTCCTCCTCATCATCATCATCATCATTATCATCCTCATCCTCATCCTCATCATCATCATCATCATCATCATCATCCTCCTCCTCCTCCTCCTCCTCCTCCTCATCATCATCATCATTATCATCATCATTATCATCCTCATCATCATCATCATTATCATCCTCATCATCATCATCATCATCATCCTCATCCTCATCATCATCATCATCCTCATCCTCATCATTATCATTATCATCCTCATCATCCTCATCATCATCATTATCATCCTCATCATCATCATCATCATCATCCTCATCCTCATCCTCATCCTCATCATTATCATTATCATCCTCATCCTCATCATCATCATCATCATTATCATCCTCATCCTCATCCTCATCCTCATCCTCCTCATCATCCTCATCATCATCATCATCATTATCATCATCCTCATCCTCATCATCAGCATCAGCATCGTCTTCATCTTCATCTTCATCTTCATCTTCATCATCATCATCATCATCATCATCATCATCCTCATCATCCTCATCATCCTCATCATCCTCATCATCCTCATCAGCATCAGCATCAGCATCATCTTCATCATCTTCATCATCATCATCCTCATCATTATCATCATCTTCATCATCATCATCCTTATCATCATCCTTATCCTTATCATCCTCATCATCATCATTATCATTATCAACCAGATGAGATGTGATGTTAGTTCTGCTGTTAGGGTTAGACCTAACCCCCACTTGCTTACTATACAAAATGTAAGTCGCTTTGGATAAAGCGTCTGCCAAATGCATAAATGTAAATGTGTAGAAATGACTCGTTTTGCTTAAATCAATGAATTCAATGAAGAGTTCATGAGCTAAAACACAATAACTCTTTATTAATGTTCAAGAATGTTTTTTTTAGTATGTTATCATGTTTTTGTTGTGTGAGCTGTATTTTTTGTGTTATTATTACTTAATCAAAACCACCTATAAAAAACATGATATTTGACAAGTATTTAAAAACTGAGTTAAATTTCGTCTAAAACAAGATTCAGTAGCTAACATCACATCACATTACTCAACTTCTATTGTATGTGTTTACAGAGTCAATCTGAATATAATGAAACCTGTAAACTGAAAATGGAAGTTAACATCAAGCAGAAATATTCCTGAGAAATAATGACACATTCACTTTTACACAACTCAGTGTTTAGAGATACTTCCCTTTTCTTTATGTCTCTTAACCCCACCCACATCTCTCTCTCTCTCTCTCCTCTCTCTCTCTCTCTCTCAGCAGATTTCATAGCCACACCTTTAGTATTTTAAAGTCAAGACACAATTTTGATCCCAATATTGATAATTCCAAGATACAAATATAATGATATTATCCACTATAATACAACATGTACTGATTAATTTCTTAACAATATGAGATCAAACACGACCTTACTGACGTCATTACATTAACAGCGAATGAGGTACATTTATAAAAAACCCTTCACATGTCTCTACACAAGTTTTCCACACGCTTTATATTTGTCATCTTTAAAAAGAAAGTAGACCATACATTAAATATAATACAGAAAGATCTTTAAACTTCAATCTCTTCAAGTAACTTTTCATATCGCACAACTCATGTACGTCTTCTGAACATTGAACATAAGCTGATGAAATGTGCGCTTTGTAAAGGTGTTTAAAGTACCTCAGGTGAGGTCGCGCGCCTCGCACCATACCCCCCCGCGTGCCTCCAGGGCGCATTTTTCCGTCCCGCGCGCTCCGGTAGTTCCGCCCCGTGAAAGTAACCGAGAGAGAAACTTACTGTCCGCGCCGCAGTCCGCGCAGCTGCCGTTTCCCGCCGTCTGCAGCAAGTGCCGCAGCGTCCGCGTCGCGCGCTCGTTGTCCGTCATGTCTCCGGTAACCGGCGGCGGGTGAAGCGCATGCACGCGCGCGTGAGGAGGTGCGGCTCTGATGGAGGAGCTGCAAACATTCGGAAGTGTTCACGCGGCTCTGTTCAGACTTGTTGTTCCGCATCAGAGAAGCAAAATAGTTCACCAGAGCGCCACGCACGCACGCACGCACACACACCCGCTGAAATACATACACACAACATTATAAACCATCAGCTGTTGTCCAGCAAAACCATTATATACAAAAACCTTTATGTAGTGTGTTTTGGGTTATTCCAGTAGGATTTAATGGCATCCATCAGAACACAAAACATTACCAGAAGAGACCCACAGACACCCAACAGGCTATAATTAAATCCATTGAGTCATATTTCTCTGCTTTGTTTTTAGACATAACACAGGTGATAAACAGCATGTTTATATTTTTTATTTTATTGAAAGCGCGTGTTCCAGAAAGTTGATTTAACAGATATAGGCTAAATCAGAGCACGAGGACACAGTGATAATCCACGAGAAGTTCCAAAATATTACACAAAAAGCCCTTAAACATCATATAATACATTTGATGTAAAAAATCATGTCTGAAAAGTCTGAATTGAAGAGAAAAGATGAGCATCATTAGTCGAATACTCACACAGGAGTAAAGTGTAATTCTTCTCGCGGTCACGCGGTGGCAGCAGCAGATAACTGTACATTCACCTGAAAACATACACAACACATGAGATGAACATCATGATCGGCGAAAACTGTTTAAACACATTTTAACAGATTATGACGTTTTTAACTCAACAATCAGTATATCTATCAGCAGTTGTGTGTTTGTGTCATATATCGGTTATGTGTCATTACATTACACATGAACTTATAAAACCCTCACCTGTATCATTTCTGAACAACATGGACAATAGAAATAAACTCTTTTTATATCTTTACCATTTAAATTTGAAAATGTAAGTCAGTTGAAGCATAGCTTCAATCAAACATTTATTTATTAATTATACATTTTTATTACAAATTAATACAAATGTACATATTAATTATACATTTTGACAAAACTCATTTCTAACACAAACTCTAAATGTAAAGATGTTAAATTCAATGTGTTTTTATAGAGAACAGTATATACAGTACGTAACACATAGGTAGGCCTACATCTTAATGTTCTGTGATCATATGACTTAAAAATCTAAAACAATCTCTTTACACCCAGAACTGTTCAGTTTATAATCATGCATTTGACAGACACATTTATCCATTCCAAAGCAACTTACACAATGCATTCAAGACATGAGTTTGTGACAGCAGATCATCACACACAGACTGATGGGATACAGTAGATCCGCTGTTACTGTAATATTGTCTCCATGACAACAAACACTAAATGATGCTGCCAATAAACACCAAAATAGAACAAAATAAATCAAGAAATGAAGAAGAAATCATCACGAAGCATCATTAACAGACACTGTGTGCAGTTGTGTAAAATATTGGAGTAAATGTGATTAGATACTGTACTTAAGTATCTTTTTGGCTCATATCAAAGATATTAGCATCTTTTACTCTCTACTTGAATACATTTTTAAATAAGTATATGTACTCTTTACTCCACTACATTTGTAATGACTAATACAATTACACATTACATTTCGCACGGCACCAAATGTTTTTGCAGGAATCTTTTTTCTGCTATACAGAAGAAACAATATTGTCATTTATAGGGCATTGAAGGAACTATATCTTGTGCATTTTCCTTAACTTACTGAAACTTGTCAACACGGCTTCTTGATGCAAATGCATTTTCACAAAAAACAGGTAGTTGTCAATCGCTGGAGGTTTATATGTGAGATGAAGACACGACTGCAGCCGACGATGAGGCCAAAACTGCATGTCCAGGGCAAAGAGGCTTTAAGTTTTAGTTTTCCTTTACATTAATGTATTTATCCATTATTCTGAAGAGTCCTTTTAGAAGGATATTGGTTTACTTATGAGCACTTGAGCTTGACTGTGTGTGTGTGTGTGTGTCTCTGTGTGTGTGTGTGTGTGTGTGTGTGTGTGTGTCTCTGTGTGTGTGTGTGTGTGTGTGTCTCTGTGTGTGTGTGTGTGTGTGTGTGTTTTGTGTGTGTGTGTGTGTGTGTGTGTGTGTCTCTGTGTTTGTGTGTGTGTGTGTGTGTGTGTGTGTGTGTGTGTGTGTGTCTCTGTGTGTGTGTGTGTGTAATCAAATTCAAATGAAACACATTCTGAATTTAGTGTGAATCAGATTAACAGTCTCAGTTTCTTTATCACGTATGAACGCTAACCACAGAGATTTCAGTCACTGAGAGTTTGAAGTACATTTGATGCAACATCAAAACCTAGAAAATGACGCGCACACACGCACGCACGCACGCACACACACACACACACACCTGTAGATCGATTGTTGTTTGTTTGTTTTCACTCGAGCTGTGACAGAAGAGTTAAATCGTGATGTGAATGTGAAATCCAGACAGAACACATCAGTGAGAATGACTGCTGTGTTCTTCAGCTTTAATCAATCGTCCAATCACACGCTGGTTTACTCAATAAACACACAACATCCCATAAACAAACCCTGAATGACAGGAAATCTAAAATAAATCAATATGTGTCTCAGGGATTATATCTGATCTTAATGTGACTTCACTGTTTCTATATATGAGAGGAAACAGCAATGTCTCATGTAAGGGTGGTTCCACTATAGAGAACTATTTATACACCATTGAGAATGAGATGAGAAGAGAATGAGATCAGAATGAGATGAGAAGAGAATGAGATCAGAATGAGATGAGAAGAGAATGAGATCAGAATGAGATCAGAATGAGATGAGAAGAGAATGAGATCAGAATGAGAAGAGAATGAGATGAGATGAGAATGAGATGAGAATGAGATGAAAATGAGATGAGAATGAGATGAGAATGAGATCAGAATGAGATGAGATGAGAATGAGACGAGAATGAGATGAAAATGAGATGAAAATGAGATGAGAATGAGATGAGAATGAGATCAGAATGAGATGAGAATGAGATGAGAATGAGATGAGAATGAGATGAGATGAGAATGAGATGAAAATGAAATGAGAATGAGATCAGAATGAGATGAGATGAGATGAGATGAGATGAGATGAGAATGAGAATGAGATGAGATGAGAATGAGATGAAAATGAGATGAGAATGAGATGAGATCAGAATGAGATGAAAATGAGATCAGAATGAGATGAAAATGAGATCAGAATGAGATGAGATCAGAATGAGATGAGAATGAGAATGAGAATGAGATCAGAATGAGATGAAAATGAGATGAAAATGAGATGAAAATGAGATGAGAATGAGATCAGAATGAGATCAGAATGAGATGAGAAGAGAATGAGATGAGAAGAGAATGAGATGAGAAGAGGATGAAAATGAGAAGAGAATGAGATGAGAAGAGAATGAGATGAGAAGAGAATGAGATGAGAAGAGGATGAAAATGAGAAGAGAATGAGATGAGAAGAGAATGAGATGAGAAGAGAATGAGATGAGATCAGAATGAGATGAGAAGAGAATGAGATGAGAAGAGAATGAGATGAGATGAAAATGAGATGAAAATGAGATGAGAATGAGATCAGAATGAGATGAGAAGAGAATGAGATGATGAGATGATGAGATGAGAGAATGAGATGAGAAGAGAATGAGATGAGATCAGAATGAGATGAGAAGAGAATGAGATGAGAAGAGAATGAGATGAGATCAGAATGAGATGAGAAGAGAATGAGATGAGAAGAGAATGAGATGAGAAGAGAATGATATTAGAATGAGAATCAGAACACTTCTACATGACAAAAAAACAGCTTTGTGTGTGTTTAATTGTATTTGTTTGTGTGCTTGTCACCATCTGAAAGGGATAAAACACAAACCGTGACACAGTGTTCAGAGAGTCGACAGGAGCAGAACCACATCAAAGACTATTTAATCTGAGACTGAAACACACACACGCACACACGCACACACGCACACACGCACACTCACTCTTCTGCAGCTTCACATGAGACATAAAGTACTGAGAAAGCAGAAACTTTATAGATTATTATTGTAACCTTATTCACTAAATCTATATTCAGAAGACAGACATCATTTAGTCACCCTCACTGATGTTCCTGCTGCTCTCTTCTTCCATCAGAAGTGAAAAGATGTCTGACACTGTCAAACTTTACAAACAAGAAACCTCATAAAACAGCACAGATACAGGAATGTACAGTGTTAGTGTTATCAGGGTTAACTGAATGTATTTGAGCAGTTTTCATCACTAACCCATAAGCAGCAGTAGAATGTGTGATTTACTGTAACCGCCGCTGTCTGTTAATGCAAATCACATAAAACTAGTAGAATACAACATATACAAAAATAACATTTATAAGCAAAACTGATATGTTTTATGCTTGTATATGAAGTAGTTCATATGACATGTTAAATGCCATTACCTTTTTATTTCTATAGTTTGCTATGTTCTATAAATTCTTATAGTGCATATAAAAATAGTATTAATAAAAATCCGAAAGGAACACATGCTAAGATTCTTGCTGATGATTCTTTAAAGCCATTCAGATCACAAACAGAAAGAGAGCGAACACTAAAAGATTGAAAATAAAAGTGTGTTTTATTGGCTACATCTGTCAGAAGTGATGTGAGATTTTATCTAACAGCAGGAGTTCTGAAATGACGACATTAATGACACACAAGTCACTTAAACTCCAATCATGCAGATTCTGTGCTCTGAAATCCTCCTTAAAGTCCTTAAAGAACAAATCAGCTGAGCAAACGAGAAACTAAATCATTTCAGCATCTTTAATAGTCAGAGACGCTCGGACCTGTGATGATGATGAAAGAGTTTACACGCACGCACGCACACACACACACAGGTTACATGTCATCATTCAGACACACGATTAATGTGAAACTTTAATCAGAATGATTCTCCAGCATCATCTGAAGAGAGATGAGATCTTTATGTCCACTACACACATCATAAAATCATGACAGAAGAAGACAGGGTTCCAGGGTTCTGATTTTCTTCAAGAGAAATCACACTCGTGAATTAAACATCTTACAAAATACAAAGTGGAAGACAGTACGTAAAAAACTAGAATTAACTTTCACTTTTTATATAAATACTTTAACATCTTTACAGTTAATCGCTCATGCATTATTATCTGAACAGAGAACCAGACACAAACAAACCCGTCGATCATCTCTCCATTAACATTCAGAGAGACAGCCATGAACTAAACTACAGTGAGTCTGAAAAATGAGAACTGTTACAGAATTTCACTCATGTTTTAATTTCATTTGTCTTTTCAGATCTGTGAGGTCATTCGATTCATGTTCTCAGCATCATCACATGAATAAAGTGAAGTGTTGTGTTGTGTTGTTGAGTGAAACTACAGCTCACAGATTTGACTTCAATCACATCAAGTAGTCGCTTTGATTTGGTCTTATTTAAACTTACAGCTGATTTGAGTCAAATGTGCTTTGACATTAAAACATCTTTCACATACTGAGTTTCTGCAAATTGTTTTTTCCCATTCACAAACACCTTTCAACAGACTTTCACACTGATATGAGTTTATTTTTACTAACTATGTAATTTAACCATAAATCTAGTGAACTACAGTAACACAAATGGTCCTCAATCTGACATGAACCATGATGACATCACTTTTACATTGAAAGCGTTATAACCGATCACATGACATCATTTTCTGTTCTATTAATACAGCTCCATCAGTTTGAGTTAATGTGTTCTTCTTCCAGTCTACTTCATGACGGATGGGACATCATGTACTCATGTGAGACAACATGACAAACACACAGACGAAGAGTTCATGTCCAACATGGTGGATGTTTCATCTGTTTTGACTATAACTGACGTCTACAGACTGAGCGCAGGTCTTGACATCAGCCGCATCAGACTGAGTGTCTCTCTCCTCACCTGCCGCTTCAGTCCGGTGCTCGACGCTCTGTCGATCCGCTCTATAAACCCGCCTGCCGTGTATTAAACTTCCAGCGCTCTTGGCCAGCGGGGACGCCAGTGAGTCGTGATGGAGTAAAGAGGTCAAAGAGAGATGTTCACTATTCAACACTCGATCAGACGGATCCGCAGCGTCCGCTCGGCTCAGGTTCAGGTTCAGGTTTAGGTTGGTGCAGTCATGGGGTCCGCTCTGTGTGAGCTCTGGAGAGGGACAGATCAACGGGATCGTCCGGACTCGTGACGGGGAGACGCACTCCTTCAGCGTGGTCTGTAGACTCCCAGAACTCCCCGAGTTACTGTTGAGCGAGTGCTGCGGGACAGAGAGAGACAATAATAAGCTGTTCTCTGTCTGCTGTCGTACTGTAAGTGTGAGACGGTGCGGTACCTGTGGACTCATGATGCGACTGTGGGCACCTGGAGACCTGAGAGAAGCCCAGGAGGCTGGAGAGGCGTGTCTGGAGCCCACCTGTGCCTGCCCGGAGGCGGGGCTTCCCTGAGGAATGGCAGCTGTGGTGGGGTGGAAGAACTCGGCCGGGAGATGAAAGACAGGTGAAGATGTTCGACTGTCTCCATCTGTCACATACACAAACTCTTGTGAAGTGCTCTGATACAGAAATGAGTTTGATGTCATCACACAGAAGATCTGCCTCTCACTTGAGACATCATCTGACCTCTGACATGATGCTGATGCTGTCTGTCTCTCTCACGGCTGAACATCGTCTCACTCGGCAGAAAAAAACTGCTGGTGCTCTCATCATCCTGAACACACACACACACACACACACACACACACACACACACACACACCAGAGTTAAAACTGTAAACACAATGAGTTGTGTATGTGTGTAAAGGAGTGTGTTACCTCATCAACATCATCATCATCAGACATCTGCACTGACATCAGAGATGTTTGTTCAAACTCTGCCAAACAAATCTACAACAACACCGAAACAATTCGATTAAATCAGCAAAGCAGAGACTTTGTGTTGAGTTTGTAAAAGCAGCTGATGTTTCTCATATGAAACTGATACTGATTAGCATATCATCTGCATATATTTACATAAAGATCTGCCAGTGTGACTCACAAACACAATGAACATCTGAACTGAAATCTGTAGAATAAACAGAGCATCATGACACTCAACATTGTTTAAAGCTCAATGTCATGTGATTCAGCTGAACAATCTCATTGGGTAGACAGGTGTGTTTCACTTCATGCAGCATTCTGTGGACACCAAAATATCTTGAGAGTGACTCAAAAGCTCAGATGTCAAACCCTGATCAATCACACAGTGTTGCACAAACCCAAATACACATATTGTGTGTGTGTGTGTGTGTGTGTGTGCCTTCACCTCTCCTGATTCACTCCTAAGGTCTCGTCTGATTGGTGGAGAGCAGTAATGATGAAACACAGATCCTGAAAGATTATCAATCATGTGTAACTCTCCATCCAGAGAATCCTTCATGAGCAGAGACACACTCTCCAGCCACTGACTCTCCTGTCACAACACACACACACACACACACACACACACACACACCCTCCAGTGACCTACAGATCTTCAGTGCGTGATGTCACAGCTTACAGTTATTATAAAACAGACACTTCTGATTGGTTGAGCCTCATTTAAAGTTGTGTGACATCATCGTTACAGCATCTGTTGCCAGGCAACAGTAAACATCCTACTCTCAACCTGATGTGCTTTATGATGATTAACATGATGATGATGAATTATTTTGATCATTAATCACATTGATTATTGAGACAAAATAAATCACTTTAATGAATGTTACTGATCTCAGCACAGCTGCCTGATGTTCTGCTGCTATTAGACGTCTGGTGTAAAGAATCAAAGCGTCTGCTGGTGATCTGATGCTATTTTAAGATCATCAGTCCACACACAAACACAGCTCGTGACTCACACAGACACACAGCATGAACCCATCTGATTCATGAGTGAGTGAGTGAGTGAGTGAGCGAGCGAGTGAGCGAGGTGGCTGTATGAAACGTACCTGTGCAGGTGAGTAGAGTTCTGTCTGATGATGCGTTTCCTGTGCGCAGTTGACATGCGTGTGGACGGTGGCCGTGTGTTCGTGTCCACAGATTCCTCCAGGTTTCTCTCCTCCGTCAGCGGCAGTGATGCGGTCCAGGCGGCCCAGACAACACAGACTGCCCTGAGCCAGCTCCAGCTCCATCTCTGCCTCCATCTCAGCATCTTCTTGAGCTTCTTTATTTGAGTCGTCCAGATGTTTCATCAACACGGCCACCACCACATTAATGAGAACAAACTGAGCCGTCAACACAAAACTCACAAAATACATGGGTGAGATGATCTGTAGACTGGAGTTACACGAGTAACTGTCGCCCGGTGGACATTCACGTAACGTGTCCTGCGAGCACACAATCATACTGATATTATTATTAACATTATTGATAAAAACTCACAATGGGAAACATCTCAACATACCTTCATTATACCATTCCAGTTATCTCCTGTAGAGACCTGAAAGAGCGTGAGGAACGCCATACCAAAGTTCTCAAACGTGGCGTGGCGACTCATTCCTTCACACGGATAATCCACATTACACACTGAAATAAACACATGACAACATTTACACAACATGAACACCTGTCAGCTTTCACACACACACAGATTGACTCACCCAGTTCTCCAAACAGCTCGACCCCGAGCGCTGCGTAGATGAAGAACAAGAGAACGAAGAGTAAACCCAGATTCCCCACCTGAAGACAAACACACAACACAACTCATGACACACACACACACACCACACACACACACACACACACACACACACACACACACTCTGTGTTCGTTTGTGTGTGTCTGTGTTTGTGTAGCAGCTCATTTCAGTGAGACTGAAGTGATTTAATTGTGTGAATGAGTTTTGTGCGATCAGACGGTTGTGATTATGGTCTGTGACACTTCTATTGCTTATACTGAAGGTTAATAGATTTCCATTAAAAGAGCTGAAAACACATCTGCTCCCACAGAGACGACGAGAGGACGCTCTCTCTGAATGTGTTCAACTAAACACAACCTTCTCTTTACACACCTCAAACATGACTCACAGAACGCCAGAGATTCAAACCCATGACCTCAGTGATGTGATAGATAAACACTCATCAGATCTCTAATATTCATTCATATCAACAGTCTGAGATTGATCAATAAATCCCTTCTGACCTTCAGTCACATCAACTCATTGAATTATCTGCACGTAATGAAGCTACAGAAGCAACAACATCTGAGAACTCGGAGAGAGAGAGAGAGAGAGAGAGAGAGAGAGAGAGAGAGAGAGAGAGAGAGAGACTCCATCATTGTGCGTGTGTGTGTGTGTGTGTGTGTCACACCTGTGGTAAAGCCTGCACTACAGTATCCAGAAGAGCTCTCATTCCTGTGGCCATCTTCAACAATTTCAGAACTGTCAACACAAAAACATTCACACAAGGAATTAAATCCCACTCTTATTATGAAGTCATGTCATTTGTGTACATCATTGTGTGTTCATGTAAATATTTCTTCATCAATGCCTTTATTATCGACATCTCTCTCACTTTAATCTGGGATGAACAGTTTAACAGAGTTGATCACTACTGTAGCTTTATCTACTGTAAACGTTTAGTCTTTATGACAGTGACATCAGTGAAGACATGACAGACTCACCGCGAGCGATCCGCAGAACTCTCATGATTCTGATGATGGTGGGATTAATGGGCAGAGAAGCGTTGATCTCGATCTCTTCTAGAATTATACCCATAACAGACAGCAGAACTATAGCCAGATCCAACTGATTCCACCTGAGACACAGAGAGAAACACTGAGATCTCATCACATTCTCACAGCACAAACCTCAGTGTGTGTAGTACGATATGTGCTTAGAAATGATGAAATGAACAGTGTGTGCACCTGTCTTTAAAGAAGCGTCTGATGCCGAACGCCATGAGTTTCAGCATGGCCTCCACCACAAACGTACAGCTGAAGAAGTAATTACAGTATTTGAGCGCCGTCTCCAGTGACTGAGAGAGAAAACACACACATCAACATCAACACATTGTGTGATTTATGACCACTACACATTCATCAGAACACATGTCATATATTCACATTACAACACAAGAAAATGTCTGACGTTTATAAAGTTCATGATAGATGAGGTGTCAACGCTCTCATAATCATGAACAAAATGACTTCATGTAACACTGTGATTTATTAATAGAAAAATAATACAAAATAGAATTGAAAATGAGCACATTGGTTCTGAAACTGAATTGGTTCTCGAGTGACATGTTAACACTCACAGCTGGTATATGGCGTCATGTGGTGGTTCTGCTCACCTGTGGTTGGTTGTAATGTTCCAGACTCATGGTGACCACATTGACGCAGATGATGAGAGTGATGAAGAGATCCAGATAATGACTGGTGCACAACGAGTGAATCATCAGACGAACACGACCGTATGAACCGTAATACGGCAACCGCTGAGCCTCTGATCACAGAGAGAGAGAGATGAGCTCCTCACAGTCTCATGGTGAGCGTTACAGGATCAGTGTGTATTGTGTACTGACGTCTCTATCAAACATCATGAAAGTCTTACTGCGTCTCCTCTTCTCCATCCTCTTGAGTCGTTTCTCCTCTCTGCGTCTGGCCTCCTCCACCTCCTGATGCTGACGACACTTGTGAAAGTTCTCCACCACCACACCCACAAACATGTTCAACACAAAGAAACTGACGATGAGGAGGAAAGAGATGAAGTACAACAGCATCCAGGGGTTGTGATTGATCATGGGCTGAAGAAACACAAACACATAAACCAGATGAATTCTGATTGGACGAGCGATGTTTAATGATGACACATGTGACCACACCATCACCCAAATAATGCATCGAGTTCAAATAACCCGCGTGTACCTGCTGGTCAATGCCGACAGCATCCAGGCCGTGATACATGATATTTACCCATCCATCTTTAGATGCCAACACAAACAATGACATCAGAGCCTGAAGAGCAAAACCACATTCATAATCCAGACTGACAACACAACACAACACAACACAACGTGTTTAAAGACAGCTCGAGTGTGAGCTCTGAGGTGATGAGTCCTGTGCTGTCTCTTATTGCTTATACGATACGTTTAGCTTCACTTCAAAGTTTATAAAGTGATTCATCTCACGGCTGTTGACTTGATTCATGAGAACTTTTTATTAAAGAAATCTCTCTGCAGAAAATTATCAAGAGAAATACTTCCAGAACTGAAAGAGACTGTTGAGATGTGTGTTGTGTTATACTGATGTTGTGTACCTGACCCAAGTTGTCAAAGTTGTACTTGTGATGGACCCATCTGTAGTTAGCTGAGAGACAGTCG
>JAOTQM010000738.1:0-58391 GCA_026939265.1 Oreonectes daqikongensis
AACACACAGCTGCTCCACTGAATGAATCATTCATGTTTGTTACAGAGAATGTTTATCCTTCTATGATAAAAGTGACATTACAGTAAAAAAGATTTATATAAATGTTAAAGAGAAAAAAGGTGCAATGTCGTGTTTTCCTGTGTTTTTGGCATGTTACCAAGTTGCCCATGCATGCATTAGACACATAAAATTGCAAGTATCAGAAGAAATATATAATTCTTTCTAAAAGTGATTGATCTCCCTGAACTGCCTGAAACGACTCGTGTAGAAACGCCCCTAAGATGCCACGTCACTCTCCGCCACAGTTTGTTGCATGACGCCGCTCAAATGTACACGCAAAGAAAGCGGATCTTAGTTATCACAGCTGTGGTGCTGCAGCCGTGCAAATGCATAAGACAGAATAAAAACATTCATCTGTAACGCATCCTTCTGGTCGATCCGTTAGTTTCATTCTAACTAGATTTGAAGGCAAAACCGATGCTGATTTGACTCTATATCCCACTATGTTCTTGTATTTATTATAAACTGGCGAGTCGAACTGATGATGGTTCCGGCATGAGAGATGTGCGCTGTGATCTTTCACACACTGTCTGGTCTCATATGTGGTTTTAATCCACTGGTTTAATCTGACGCTGCTGTTATTAGCGAACTGTGTTTGCAACTGTTATGACACGAAACGTCTCTGAGTGAGACGAGCGATAACTACTGACACTCGGCCTCGTCCTGGAGGGTATTTAGCCAATCACAACGCACAGCTCAACTGGCCAATCAGAGCACACGGCACTTAAACACATGAGAGAGCCATGCCGGATCGAGTCGTTTCAAAGGCGGGGCATAGAGGAGATACAATAATGTATGGTATAAGGAAAATAATGCGTTTTTTCCTCCTTACAACGTATAAACACACTGCATTACATCAAATACAAACAATAATATTGGTTTTAGCTTGACAATATTTCTCCTTTAAAGAATCAAGAAGGAATATAAAGTCTGTATGTTTGGTTAAACAATTAAAAATCTCACAGCTTTAATATTTTAATCTGTCTCATGAATAATGAAAAGAATAACAGAATGTTAAAGTGAATAAAGTTCTAGAACTGAAAATTGCTGACATTCTTCCAAATATCTTTATTTGTGTTTAACAGAACAAAGAAATGTATATGTATGTGAGTTTCATGTTTGGGTGAACTATTCCTTTAATGGATGAAAAGATTAAAGTAATTCAGTGAGTCTGTTTGTCTGTCTGTCAGGTGTCATGATTTCTGCTGTGCTGCTGTCTGCCCTGCTGCTCCTGCCCACCGTCACCTGTGTCTCTGCCCCCTCCAGACCCCCGGCCAAATACTGCCGCAGATGCTGCGATCACCTGGACCCGCCCCTTAACCCCGCCTCCCCTCCTGTAGCCAATCATACTCCTGAGATCCGCACCTTCATTAACATGACAATCCTCAAAGGTAATGAGCATCAGACTTTCATGACATCATCAAAAGATTTTACGCTTGATAAACGTTTCTTTTTTCTTATGCTGACTGTAAACAATATACACTTGAGATTAAGTGGTCTTGTGTATGAAAAGTCAAATATGAAGAAACCCAACACAGAAAATGTCCATATCGCTCGTTTTAATGTATGTTCTAGACTTGTTTCTTGAGGCTTGAGAAAAAGGTTTATAGTGCACTTTTTCATTATAAACTAAAGCTTATTTACTAAACATTTTTTATATGGATGACTGAATCATGAAAATAATAGCACATAAAATGACAAGAGAATATTTCTGAAAGTCACACAACATAATTCTTATAATTCACTTTGTGTTATTCTAGGATGAGTAAGATATAATACGAATAAGTCATTGTTCTAAAGCTTATAGATTAAAGGTTGAATAGTTAATTTGGAAAAGCGCTACTTTAGCCTGCTAGCACTCAAATGAATCCCACCCTCTATGCGATTCGCCGTCCAAAGCCACGCCTCCTCTAAACACATGAACGCACAACAGAAGCTGTTAGATTCTCAATGCATGTACATACATACATACATACATGCATGCATACATACATACATACTGTCCAAAAGAAAGAGAGCAACCATGGTATCGTCTTTCAGACCCTTTGCCTGCCCGAGCTGTCTCCATCGTATAAAAGCTGAACCGATGTTAATTCGCGTTTTTCCTCTTTCATGATCTAGAGTTACGTTTTGTTTATTTAGTTGTCGGCTTGCTTGTGGCTGTTTGTCCGTAATTCTCCCTACATTGACACAGCGGACGTGAACATGCAAAATACATTGTACACATGAGAACGTTTTGATTGGACGAACGTTTTTTGGTCCTACGTCTTTATAGATGATATTATATATAATTATAGAAATATGATTTGGCCACTATATACTTCCAGGATGTAAAGAGATTTCCAACCAGCATGACAAAATATGTTTCTGGACAGGATCACCCACCCTGCCTTTAAGTCAGGACTATATCTGGCTTTAGTTAAATTTCAATATTTAAGGTGTTTTTAAAAACTTTACAGCAACAACAAAACATTACTGTGAGACAAAACAATGGCACTGATGTATTTCAGTGCAAGTTGTTTTTTGCTGAATGTAAGTTAGTGTGACACCGTCCTGAAAACAGCTCCTTCGAGTTTAGTCTGAACAGTGAAAATCATCCGTTCTCAAACCCAGATCTTGTTTTTGTGCTCAGGGGAGAAGGGAGACCGCGGTGACAGAGGAACGCCCGGTAAAGCCGGAGGTGATGGACCCCCTGGACTCAGAGGAGAGACGGGACCCGAAGGCAGTCAAGGTGAAAGCGGAGCTTCCGGAGACCCCTGCAAAATCCAGCAGTCGTCTTTCTCCGTGGGCCGACGCAAAGCTCTGCACAGCGCCGATTATTACCGGGCCCTGATCTTTGACACCGTGTTCGTGAACCCGGAGCAACACTTCAACATGTTTAAAGGAAAGTTCTACTGTTTCGTGCCGGGAGTTTATTTCTTTAACGTCAACATTCACACGTGGAACTTTAAGGAGACGTACCTTCATCTGATGCACAATGACCGCGAGCAGGTGATTCTGTACGCGCAGCCCAGCGATCGATCCATCATGCAGAGTCAAAGCGTCATGCTGTCATTACAGCTCAATGATGAGGTTTGGGTGAGACTTTACAAACGCCAGCGAGATAACGCCATCTACAGCGATAACACCGACATATACATCACATTCAATGGACACCTGGTGGCTCCCAAAGTCTAGAAGAATCCTTCATGTCATACTATCTGTAGGAATGATCATGTGTCATGAAGACGCGTGATTTCTGGATTTCTCGAACACCTCTTCGTTTCTGACATGCTCGTCTTTCCGAGAAAAAGAATTCTAGGATATTTGTACATTTATAATTCGTCCTCTTTTTTGTTTCTGCAAGTGTACTTTAAAGTAGCCTATACGTTAAGTGTGATAGTAGTAAACTTTGAGTACACAACTCGTTTATTTCTGTGAAGCCAAAAAAAGAAAACAGAAAGCCATGTTATTTCAGGATTTAAAGAAGTAGGCTAGTATACTTATAGCACAATCGCACAACTTCTTTTCTGTAAGAGTGACCACTGCACAACTGTAAATAAATGTTGACAGAAGAGTTCTGTTCTCTTTCGTACACATGACATGATGCTGTAGGTCAGTGTTTCTCAGTCCTGTTCCTATAGAGATTCACGAGTTCGCCCTCACAGATAAATAACTGGGACGAATAATAAGCGTATTTGGCGTGCTGTCCCGGAACGAGGGTTCCGAGCTCGGCAATTCCTCCCGTTGACCGAGGAGAGAGGCCCTGGCCCTGGCCCTGTATGTTTATATTTGTACATAATGCTTTTATTCTGGTGCTGTGTTTCTTTATATTTTTCGTCCATTAAATTCAGCAACAAAATGTCTTGTTTTCATTCAGTGTGTATTTTATGTACACAAATATCTGTAGGAATGAATAATGACACACATGTGAATGTGACAGAAGAGCCTCAGTAAACACACACTGCTCTCTAGTGTTCACACATGATGTTGTGTTACATTTTCTCCCAGACACACAACGATTTCATTCTTATTCTGCATCGGTCGTCTCAATCGTCACTTCATGCACTACAGCCCTGTCACAGAAAAACATGACTCAAAAGTCTTTTTAAAATTAATTTATTATAGTTCTTTGTCATAGAATTTGTTATTTTAATATGTTCAAGGTTAACATAGCCATTCATATACACAAAACAAAAGGATTGTATAAAGTCATAACATGTGCTGCTCTCCTCAGCAGTGGAGGAGAAAAATCTCTTTTCTCACTTTCATCGCAGGAATTATGGCATCTATACACGAGACAGAGTAAATGGAGAGAGAGAGAGAGAGAGAGAATCAGTGCACTCACAGCGCCCTCTGTTGGGTTCAGTTATATTGACACCAGAGTTGATGTTTGTTATATCAGTGCATCATTTCATAATATAGTGATCTGTTATATGAGTGACTTGAGCTTTTAACACAGAAACATAGAAACATTGTGAACATATCAAGACAAAGACATAATGATTTCATAAAAGAGACGTGACAGCACACTTACCTGAAACATCACAGGTGTTTATCTCCATTCAAATTCATGACAGGCTCTTTTATTCTTCTACACATTTATTTGACATCTATGTGTATTTATAACAATGTGTTACGTCATTGTCGAGACTCATTGAACACTCGAGCTGGTATTTATCTCTGTTATAAAACTTGGATCTTTCCATTAGAGACGCGCGGATCTTTCAGCGCCTCGTGCTGATCAAGTTATAATAATCATGTGAATAAAACATATCTGGATTAACCCTCACGAACCTCCTCCGTGATTTCACTACAGTATTCATCAAACTTTTGATTCTTAGTAACAACTAATTTACTATAATGTATAAGCCCTGGTAAATGTAGTAAAACCACAATAAAACTGAGTAATAAATCTGTCAAAAGTAACATGGTTACTGCAGTTTTCCTGTAATCTGTGACATCAGCACGGAAATGAGCTGTAATGGGTTTGTGGACTAAAGCCTCGTGTTTCAGATAAAAACCAAGAGAGTAATAAATTAGATAAATAATGTAAACAGCAACAACATTTACAACAGCAAACAACACAAAACAAAAATGACAATAAGTCCAGGACGTTTTCTTCACTGAGAGAGAGATCGAGAGCGAGAGACACCTGACCTTCACTAATGCTTTAAAGTATAAAGTCAAATATCAGTTCAGATATAACGTCTGATATCTGTTTCTCAGACTGTATCTGAGACGCATGCTGCTGCCCTTCTGAAACCTCATATCTCCATATTTCAAGATTGTATTATTATTATTAGTCTCTATTTATGTTTGTCACTGGGTTTTGTCCTTGTATGTACTGGATAACAAGGCAGGGCTTTTTAAACTTGAAGTTCACAGGCCGACAAGCCAGTTTATCTGAGGCGTAAGGTTAATTATTTCCATTTTTATTTACAATAAACTCATCTTTGAAGCTAGACATGATGCTTACGTGTCTGTTTCTCATCATTTTCCTGTACACTTAGATCTATTTTAGATGTGTGTTTTTTTATTATTTAAACCTCCTCAGTAGCAAGTTTAAAGTTAATCCCTAACTGAGAGATAAATCAGAGTTTAAAATAATGGCGTAACAGGATTTATGCAAGTGGGGGTAAGGTGCCTTTCTCAAGGACACCTCAGCCGTTACCCGCCGGCGACCTTCTGATCTTGAGTCTGACTCTCTACCCACTGAGCCACGAAAGTTCATCTGAATTTACTTTAAAACTAAAACCTGGATCAAATGATAGCTTAAATATAACCCTGATTCTTTTTAAATCAGGTTTAAAGTTTGGTGCAACAGAATTATTAAATAAACTTTGATTTAATCTAGATTTAAGACTAATCCCACCCACAGCGACTGAAAAACATATGAGGTTTTGGAAAGACAGCGACGATGTGTGATGTCAGATATCAATAATGTGATAATTGTCCCTGAAGAATGACGTGACGCTCTTCTAATGTAATAAGACCTGTATACAACACATTCTCTCATCCCAGAATAAAACCATATTGCTCAGACATGTTTCAATTTAGTCTCAGATGTGAAGAGAAATCCAAACAGTTAGACATGATTAGAATGACCTGTTGTATATGTGTCTCTCTCTCTCTCATCCACAGATTTATTCTGAATGATACACAAACATGTGTTGTTTGAATGTTGAGGAATTAAAAAGCTGTCAACAAACCTCAACTATTTTCTCGATTCAGAAGTGCAAGCAAGATGGAATCACACACACACGCGCACGCACGCACGCACGCACACGCACACACACACACACGCACGCACGCACGCTCACACACACGCGCACACACACGCACGCACGCACACACACACACACGCGCACACACACGCACGCACACACACACACACACGCACGCACGCACACACAGAGGGCTGGACAGTCATTTACACTGAACACACATGAAGTCAAAGTCTTATCAGAGTCTCTGAAAGAATGCTGGAAATGATTCATGTAAACATCTACCAAAACAGAGAGATTGGAGTTCTGTGTGCACGATACTGACGTGAGTCTCATACGTGTGAGGAAAGAGTCTGGTGACGTGTCGTCGCTCCTACGGCCCTCCCAGCTTGAGCGGTCTGGCGTAAGGGTTCTCCAGCAAGTACCGGTAATGATCTAAATGATCCAACATGTGTTTGGGGGCGTACATGTGTTCTTTAGGGTCCGAGGGCGGATACTCCTGTACGGAGCCGTCGAACCAGCCCCCCGTTCGGATCAGCTCCCGGATGTAGTTCAGGTTCCGTTTGTCCTCGTAATCTCCCCAGCGAGGGAAATCTCCGTTCTGAGCCGAAATGAGTTTAAAGTGAATTCCCTCCGGCGTGAAACACCAGGAGCAGTGCCAGCCCGCAAAATGAAACGGGTTTCCGATGGACCACTGCACCAAAATGTGCCCCGTGTCATTCTCGTACTTTCGGAATCCCGGCATGGTGTAGTACTCCCGCCTGCGGAGCCGAATGCCGTCGTTTTCGTAGACGTCCCTCAGCATTCCGACAGAACAGCCGGACACCACCTCCAGAGATCCAAGCTGCTTCCAGAAGAATCCGTACAGCGATTTCCGCATGTGAATGGCGAACGGCTCCGTCCAGCCGTCAAACAGCTTGAGGAAAAGAACTCCTTCCCGAGCCGGGATTTCATCCGCGTCGTTGATGAGAAAAACGTCGTCTGACCGCACGCCGGTCACTCGTGACATTCCGTCGCGGGTCAGGAACGTGCGCAGGTAGTCGTCGGCGATCCATCCGTCCTGACGGCCACCCTCGGGGAAGTGGTCCAGGAAGACGTAGAGGATCTTGTGACTCACGTAATCGTAAGTTCCGTTGAGCAGCAGATGCAGGAACCTCAGCGGTCGTCTCTCGCCGTACGCCGTGAAGTTGGACTCGCACACGAGGAAGAGGTCCACGGCCTGACTGAGCTCACGGAAGCGCACGTGCAGCAGGTCGAACTCGTGGTTGACGTTGATGGCGTTTATCACGCGGCGGGGGGTCTTGCGTGGCGTCAGTCTCTCTTTAGTGGGCAGATTGGAGTGATACACCATGGTGGGCACTCCGCAGTACGGGCCGTGCCACCCCGGTCGACAGACGCACTTCACCAGGCGCTTGCCACGCTTCATAGATTTGGCTTGAGTCTTGGTGTTGTCGGGCATCTGCAGAATTCCCCGCTGACCCACTCTGACCACGGTGGGTCTTACTCTCGACGCCTCGTCTTTAGGGGGTGCCACCTCCATGCCCTGACGGAAGCACAGAGCGCCCGCTTTGGTGTGAACGAAATACGTGTTGCGATCGTTCTGGAGGTTGTGGATGCGACGGTGCAGGTCGCCCAGAGATTGCAGCGGGTCAGGAGTTGATGTTTGTTGGGACTGAGGTTTCTTCGCTACGGCTCTGATGGGACCGTGTGCTCCTCCTCCTCCTCGGTGTGGATCAGGCTTGTGGTTGGTCGGGCTGGTGGGCTGCCAGTTGACCAAATTTCCCTTCTGAACCTAAACAAACAGCACAACACACCATTAGTAGAACGTTAAGTGACCGTTTCAACACCAGACATTTCATCAAATGAAAGTGTATGTTTGATGTTTGAACACTTTTCATGGTTTGGTTTATTCACATTAGATTGATCTCCTGTAAAGACTACAAAATACGCAAGTTTATTGTCATCGTACCTCTGTGGTGACGGAGCTCCTGTGCTTCAGGTCTTCGGGTCTCCTCCACGGCTGCAAAGCTTCAGGTTCTCGTCCTGACTCTCCTCCTACGCCCGCACGGCTCTTGCTCTCCGACACCCGGTGGACCAGAGGAGGACCTTCCTCCGGAGATGCGCTGGACAGAGGACTGGTGCCCTCCTTCCAGAAGAATCCTGTGACCATGATGAAGGATTTGATGTTGGGGTACGGTGCAGACAGCTCCCTCAGCAGGGACACATAGTGCAGGGCTTTATAGTAGTGCAGGAAAGAGATGACACACAGCCCCACCGTACAAATCAAGAACACTCTGTGACGTCTCATTTTCATCCTGACACACCGAGAAAAACAAAAGACATTAAAGCAGAATTACACTTGACTTAACAACAAATAAGAACAACATGCAGTGCTGACATAAATCTGAATGAAGAGAGAGGAAGAGTTATGTCCACATCACAAAATGATACAAAGACACGCAGAATATCATCATGTCGTGTTATGTTATACTGATGAAAATGTACGAATCTGGAGTTGAAGTGAATTGTGTTTTATTGATAATTTTGTTGTTTTTTTTAGAATCGGTCTGTTGGGTTTAATTTCGCGAATCGCTGACTTCCTGAGCAGGAGACACAAACTCGACGATTTCCTGCCGACACGACTCACAAATAAATAAACACAATGTTCTGATGCACACACGCACACACACACACACACACACACACACACACTTTGTATTCAAATACTTAAAACACCTGATCACAAGTAAAACAACAAACCATCAAAACTATTCGCACCTGTCATGTCACCTTTGCCACACTGACTCATTTTTTATTTGTGTAGTTCGAGACAGAACTACTCAGTGATGGCCATTCAAGAACATGACGTGCATGACCAACAACTAAATAAACACAAACAAACAAAAATCACCAAAATACCATCAGAGAGACAACAGCTTAAACATGAACAATGTATTCACTTCAGCAACACAAGTTGTGTTAAAATCACACAGACACACATTCACCCCTCCAGTCCAAACACAATAACACAGCACAGCACACACACACATACACACATGTACACACACACACACGTGTTTCTGAGAATAGAAACTTTTACCCAGAACACTGAACTGAACTCGACTCTTACACACATGAGAGATTATCTGTGGTGAACCTCATCTCTTCAACATCATCACAGAACGATCAGCATGAAAACTAATAATGTGTTCACTAACAAAAGAAATGGGGTTCATGTTAAATCTCTGTATTATTGAGTAATATTTGCTAGTATTTTATCTGAATACACAGCTGCTGTTGACCGTCTGACGGTTGAGAAAGAACTTACGACATCTGCTAACACGACTGTGCCAACCAGCTGAAACTTTGTACATCGGTGATGAAATCTTCAGTTTAATGTTATACGAATCACTTTAGCATGTTGAAATAACTTCAGAATAATCGGCATCTTTATCTGTTTCTCTTACATATAACACAACACATTTGATAAAACGGTCAGTTCTGGTCCTTGATTCTGATTGGCTGAGCCGAGTTCTAAGCCGTTATAAAATACCCCGATTTATAACAGCTGACCACATTACATTAACCAAAGTATCTTAACCTTACAAATGATTTCCTTACAATAAATTCACTATAAATATGCCTGATTATTAACAACATTAATGAGATTATATTTACAAACTATTCATGTTCGTCTTGTTGAATATTGTGTCTTGCCATAAAGACAACAGGAACGATCATGGACATCCAGCCGTGTGTCATCACAAAATAAACCCAAACATGAGCTGCGTCTAAAAGCTTAAAGTCACCAGGCTTTTAAAAATTATAATATCAATTTTCTTACGTAGCATTGCAGTGATTATTATAAATGATTTATTCATGTACATCATTATTTTTGTCAAATTAATTTGCACTTGTAATCTTTAATGAAAAACATTAAGCTCCTCTTCTTCTCTAAACAACAACTCTTCTCTGCATGACGTCATGCCTGAAAAAGAGAAAGAACTATACTGACTGTCCAATGAGTAGCGCTGGTGTATTAGGTTAACTTACAACTATCCAATCAATTAGGAGAGGCCGACATGAAGTCCCGCCCTACTTTTGTTTACATTTCAGAAGGATGTACGTCACGATACGGAAAAGAAGAAAATCGCATCTTCCGTTTCATGGAGACTTTAAACAGCTGACTTGTTGCCTTGCTGCCTCAGGAGGTAATGACTTCAGAGGAAGCGTTTGGGCATGAGACACATTCAGACTTCAGAGGCAAATTTCTGTTTGGAATATAAACAGTGAGCGTCTTTGTGATAACTAATCAAATATTTTAAAACTACAATAGTAATTTCTTGCTAGAAATGCAATCAAAATGATGATTGGTTTTACAGTTTCTATTAGCGGTGAGACCGAATAGTCGAAAGATTCGATAGCAGGAGGCTGATTCCACTACCAATCTCACTGTCGAATCTTTGGAGAGGTGTTATGCAATAAAGATCATGCCATTTCAGTTATATGGGCAGTGCTGTAGCAGACGGGCATGCACTGTGCTGCCAAAAATATTATTTATGATGTACAGAAATGGGACATTTTTAGCGTTGGGTACCGAAACCCACATTATTGTGACTTGAATCTGGCTTTTATTTTTTATTATATAGCATGGGTATATGTCCTCAACAAATTCTGTAAATTAATGGGTTTTTTTTGGTGCATCATTGTTGCGCTGTACCCTTATAACCACCTGCTATCGTCCACACATGCACACGCGTGTGATTCGACTATCAGTCGACTATAGGCAAGACTTCTGATTCGACTAAGTAAATCCTTAGTGGAGGACACCCCTAGTTTCTAATGTGAAATAATTTCTTTGTGTCATTTCATGTTGTTTGTTGTAATAACACATACAGCTTCATACAGAACTGACTCACGGCCAAACTGAGTCTGACTTTACCCATAATTCTTATAGCACCTAATGTATTCACTTTTCAAATTCATCTCTATTTATGACTACACAATGACACTTTTGCATATTGCATTTTTCACTTTTTCTGTCTGTATATTGACTTTTATTTTGACATTTAGTTTCTAGATCAGGTTTTTGTGCTGCGGACATGTTTTCTGCAGAACTGTTTTACAGATCACATCTGTAGTGTTTGTATTCTTTCATCACTTACACACATCTTCATATAAGACCTCATGAGAAACAGGGAGATTCATCTGTCATCATTCGTCTGTCTGTCTGTCTGAATGGAAAACTAAAGAGACTAAAATGAGAAATGTAAAAAGTTTATAAACCACTATTAAAGAGCTGATATGAGATGCTCATGAGTGAACACAACCGTGACCGTTCAGATGTGAACAGAAAGTTCATCCTTCATATAAATATCACATCAACACACACAGATTTCCAGCGGATGCCTCAAGAGGAAACAGGATTGTGTGCTGTGTAAGATAACACAAGAGCACACTTCTTCAATAACACACGCACACACACACACACAGGCACGCACACACACACACACACACACAGGCACGCACACACGCACACACACACACACACGAGCACACGCACGCACGCACACACACACACACACACGAGCACACGCACGCACGCACACGCACACACACGCACGCACGCACACGCACGCACGCACACACACGCACGCACACACGCACACACAGGCACGCACACACACAGGCACGCACACACACAGGCACGCACACACACGCACAGCACGCACGCACGCACGCACGCACACACACGCACGCACGCACGCACGCACACACACGCACACACACACACACAGGCACACACACACACAGGCACGCACACACACAGGCACGCACACACACACGCACACAGGCACACACACAGGCACGCACACACACACGAGCACACGCACGCACGCACACACACGCACACAGGCACACACACACACACAGGCACGCACACACACACGCACACACACACACAGGCACGCACGCACACACACACACGAGCACACGCACGCACGCACACACACACACAGGCACGCACACACACACACACGCACAGAGGCACGCACGCACGCACACACACACGCACGCACACACACAGGCACGCACACACACACAGGCACGCACACACACACAGGCACGCACACACACACACGCACGCACACACACAGGCACGCACACACACACGCACACACACACTAAGACAACTTCACTCTTTACCTTTTTATTCTTTCACAACACTGTTGGGTTTAGGGTTGTGTGTGTGTGTGTGCGTGCCTGTGTGTGTGCGTGCGTGCGTGCGTGTGCGTGCGTGTGTGCGTGCGTGCGTGTGTGCCTGTGTGCGTGTGTGCGTGTCACTCATCAGCTGAAAGGGAAGGGTGTGTGCTGTTAAATTGTTGCTGAACAGAAACACTTCCTGATGACTCAAAACCAGCCTGATACTGACTGTGTGTGTGTGTGTGTGTGTGTGTGTGTGTGTGTGTGTGTGTGTGTGTGTGTGTAAATTGTGAATGGAACAGTTGGTATCACGGGCAGTTGGTCATGCCAACAACACACTGGCAAACCAATCACATGCGGTGTCTACATATGTTCCCATGGAAACGCACGTCACACGTCATGTGTCACCAAAAGTGTTCTAGTAAAATCTGAACAATGTGTGTGTTTGTGTGTGTGTTTGTGAACGCCAGCATGTCTGAGACTGCTGCTGTGTGTTGTGTACAATAGATCTCATTCAATCTGCCCGTTCACCACACACACACACACACACACACACACACACACACACACACACACACACACACAAGCATACTAATAACACTACAGCAATTCACAGATCTAGTGTGTACTATGGGCAACATAACTAACCCTAACAAGTGTTCTTCATGAGAACGGCTCTGCAGAACATCCGCTTGTGTTCCACAAGTCAAACGCACAAGCGATTGTGTCTGAGAGATTCTCAGATGGCTCAACAGAATTGTTTCAGCTCAGTGTGTGGGGTGTGTGTGTGTGTGTGTGTGTGTGTGACCTCAATGCTTTCATTATTCTGAGATAAACAGGCTTCTGACAACAACAACATGACAGCTGTGTGTTACTCTACACAAGTGTGTGTGATTCTCTCTCTCGGGTGAAAGTGTGTATTTTACATTTACATTTACACATTTGGCAGATGCTTTTATCCAAAGCGACTTACATGTGTTTCTTGATATGTGCAAACCCTGGGATCGAACCCATGACCTTGGCATTGCTAGCGCCATCATCTAACCACTGAGCTACAGGAAATTTAACATTCATTCATTTTGTCCTGCACAGTAAACAATTCATTTCCAAATATCTCATCTATTGTTTCTATAAACAATAATTATTTTGTGATGAGTTGAGTACGTGTCACACTGCAGGACTAAATAAATGAACATGAATACAGTTTTATAAGAATGTTATTATTATTATCAAGAGCGGAAGCTTTCAGACATCTGACTAAACATTTCAATCACTTCAAAATCTGTGCTGCTTATGATCAAAAATGTCACAATCTTATATTAAAATGTATATAAACGCTGATCGAGTCTCTGCTGTATGAACGGATTCTCTTAAGATTCAGATCAGAATCTTGCTGGAACACGTCGGGGTTTTCCAGAAAACATGTGGAGTGTTTGGAAAGGAAGAGCTTTTGGCAGCGACAGGAGGAGTGTGTGTTTTTGTTTGTTTGTGTCTCCGGTAATAAAACTCTTGAGATGTTTAACCCCCCTCAGATGAGACATGAATGGAACATTCCAGCCAGCGTCTCGCTCCACACACACTCAGAGGTCAAAAACAGGTCAGCACCATTTTGGCAGCAGTGGGTGTGTTAAGGACACAGCTGTGTAAGGTGACACGACACGCAAAACAACAACAACAACACATACAGACACGACCGCCAATAACTGCTTTCAGACAAATCAACAGCTTAAAGAGCGTCACATCGCACATATATATTTATTATTATTTCAGCTTTTACCTCGAGCTCCAAACTCGAACAGTTTGACAATCTTCTACTCTGAGCCTTGAGAAATCAACTCACTGTGTCTCTCATCATTTCTTCTCTCTCATGTGTTTGTAAATGTGTGTTTCTTCAGTAGAACACAACAGAAGATATTTTGAGAAATGTCTCAGTGGTTTTCATACAATGGATGGAGTTCTTCAAAATATCTTCTGTTGTGTAGAAAAAACTCATAAAGGTTTGACATGTTGAAAAGGTGATTTTTCATCATTCTCAAGAGAAATTCGGAGAAATATCGATTTCTCGTATTAATGTTTGATTTCTCATGATTTGACCCTTTAAAACAAACAGAAGCTATCATGTGTCCTGCTGCTCTGAAACACAAACATGTCCAGTGAGCAGATGTGTGTGTGTGTGTGTTTGCCTTTCAGTGCCAACAATAAACACAACACACCAAACTACAAAAACCTCACAGTCAACACTACAGAACATAGTGTAGCTGTGTGTATATTCTTTTCCACATTGCGACATCATTTTCATGACAAATAAGCATATTCTCATTACCGTAATACAAAACATACAGTAATGATGAAATGTAAAGTTTAGTATTGTGTTTATGTGCTGATTTGATGTCATCAATAACACACAAAGTAAATGTAAAACATCTACAGGTGTGTGGTTCATATGTGCTAATTGCTAGAAAATACGGTCACAATGCAAATGAACAGTAATGATGCTAAAAGATGGTTTTCTTTTCTTTATGCAAATACCCATAATAGCTTACTTTGACTTTCTAATGTTTTGAGTGAGATTCACTGACCTCATGTTGTGTTTCCACACAGATGTGATGTCAAACTGCATGTATGAGGCCTGTTTCACCAACAAACTCAAACATTTCCATGACTGACGTCGAAAGCAAATATTAAAGCCTGACATTTGTTTGATAGGACGAAGCCTCCGCAACGTTAAACTGCTCAAACCACAAACCATCATCATCATCATCATCATCAATGATAAAAACAACAGCACGTTTGATATCACACACACACACACACACACACACACACACACACACACACACACACACACACACACACACACATCGGTTTCTTATCTTATTGTTATCAGACAGATGCGTTTATGTGAGATCTATCCCCATCATCCCGTCCTCTCTCTCTCTCTCTCTCTCTCTCTCTCTCTCTCTCTCTGTCTGTGGAGGTGAAATCGTCTCACCCATCGCCTGATGATATTCTAGATGTTCATTGCGGATGGATGAGGCGCTGCTTCGGTCACGGTGGAAGTGAATGTAAACGGACGGAGGCTTTTGTTCGCATTAAATCGGATCTGAGGGCTCACGGTTCGCTCGGTAAGGGCGGATGATGCTTCACTGACGGTCCGGCGGTGAGACGCGCTCCGCTCGGCTGTTGGCCGTGTTTAAATCCATCCCGATGCGGAGGAAAATCACTCTCGACGCCCTCCTCCTCGACCCGTTTCTCATCCGTTAACGGTTTCGAAGCTCGTGGGTGCTGAATCTCTATCTCTTGTCTGTTTTCTGCGCTCAAATGACGCTTTTCCGCCCCAGCGGTGATCGTGTGTACCGGGGGCGCGAGACCCGCAGCTCCGCCCTCCGTCCGGACCACCGACACAAACACATCGCGAGTGCGACGACCAGCGGCGCGCGCGCACACTTCAGCTCCTCAAATGTGTGTTTGTGAGACTTGATATTATTAATATTACAGATTCCGTTTTTCACTACTTAAGTAATTGTTTTCCATTTAAACACGCATCTATCGCAACATCTCTGTATCATGGTCCAGAAGCATTCAGTGTTTTATTCACATTATATAATTAAGTCATTGTTAAATATTAATGGCTCTTATGATTGAGGTTTTGAATTGTTATTTGCCTATAATGAACTTTATACATGTTTTGAGGGCCTGTACTTTCCATTCTGATAACGGATGAGACAAACTGTCTGTGCTTTGCTTAAACTCCTCGCACCATTTCTCAAGGATGCATTGTTGAATAAAAGCCTCTGTTTGTTTAATATTAAATGAGAATCAACTGCGATATACCCTTGAGTGTGTCTCACTTATTTCTCCCGGACGACACCAAAGAAAGGGATTGCTGCAGGTCGACTTGGTTGTAGAAGACTGTTTATGTGCACAAAATATCAATTATAATTAATAATATCATATTTTTATTAAGATTTTTGACTGATATTTCGTCTTAGTTCTTGATGTTCTGTTTGCTGAAGTGCATCTGGACCAGAAGCCTACTGATCTGGATCGTTTACAAATGAACCCGTTGCATATTAGTCAATATTGACGATTTCAACACTACATAGAGTTTTTAATGAAAGAAAAATACACGTTTAGCGATCCTCAAGTTATCCTGTTTTACTACTGAAGATCAGCGGGATGATCTCCGTCCGTTGTTACGATGCTTCTCTGTTACTTGCACAGACAGGTTTGATCAAATTTCTCTCTTAACTGCTAATATATATTTATATTTGAAAGAAAACAATGAAATAAATAAATCCCAAATGTACGTCAGGGAGGTCCAACGAAATGACCGTTAAGACGCGAGTTCTTTTCTGTTTTAGCTGTGAAAACACTGATTTATAACATTTATATTGTCAATATTATTAACACGTGATATTTCCTGTTATTCTCCACATTTATTTTATTGCTGTATGTTTAATGTCAGCCACCAGATCCGAGTGGTTGTAAAAATAAAACCTATAAACAAGCAGCAGGGAAGTTCTGACCAAGTTATATGGAGAAAGAAGAATGGTGTGGTTCTGCTAATGCTAACAGCTAAATCGAGACGACACCATCGGTCATTAACACAAATGAGCATCATCTATAGAGTCAAACACATGTGAGATCTCAGACCATCTCATGAAATAATGAAGAAGCTGATGAGAACGTGAGCCGCCTCAACGTTTTATTATAGAAGGCACTAGAAAGCCAAAGTACACAGATATCACAATATGACAAACACTTCAATTCATTCACAGATATCCTGCAGTCAAACTTCATAAAAGCAGAAATAAACAGACAGAAGCGCAGCAGAGATATTAAAAACCAGCATCAAATGTGTTGAAGATTCCTGCCTAATATTGGACAGTAAGAAGCGGCTCAATGTTGAGATCCCGTCACTCAATAAAGTTGAATTCATGTGCTGGATTCACACTGTAAGTGTTACAAAACTATTCTGTGTGTATGTGTGTAGGAGGTCATCGCTCATCCGGTCACAATGATCTCACTGAGGTCCCAGATCTGCGGTCAGTCCCTGTCCGTCGCTGTGGTCCATTCCCCACATCCGGTAAAACTGAGTGAAATCCACGTACGGCGGGACGCGTCCGGTTTCATCGGGCTGAGCCGCTTGACTTCCTCTCTGACGGAACAAACTGCCGTCTCCTGAACTGGAGCTGGAACTCTGCGTGTGTGTGTTGGTGGACTGCAGCGTCGCTGTCGGGCTTTGACTGGTGGGAGGAGCAGAGACAGACAGAGAGATGGGAAAGGGGGCGGGGTCAAGGACAGGAAGCTCATTTACGGGCTGTAAGACGTCTACAGTCAGGGGAATCAGAGGTGTCATTAGTCTAATGTTACGTTACGGGGCCGTAGAGAGAGAGAGAGAGAGAGAAATGTTCATGTTCTTGAACTATTGATTCACAAACACATTTAAACATGAGGTGGATGTGAATGGGGCGTGTCTAAGAAGGTTACCCGGCAGTGGGCGTGTCTCCCTCGAGTGTAGATGCCGTGTTGGAGCCGTTTGTCAGCGTGCCCTGTGCTGGCATGACCAGAGACAGCGTCACACTGGTTTTACTGGTGCTCTGGTGATTTGAGTACGGCACAGATACGGGGTAGATCCGTCCTCCTGTGTGCGCGCACACACACACACACACACACACACACACACCTGATGACTGGTCTCTTAAGTGGTTCTGGTATATTTTTTTTAACTTCGATCTGAGGAGTCTGACCTTGTGTAGGTGTGAGAGATCCGTCTGCTAGCGGGTAGTTGATGACTCTGACGAGTAACGTCATGTCCTCGTGTCGTGCGCAGTGTGACGCTCTCTGTCTGCCGCTCACGTATGCGTCGTGATGCAGCCGTTTGACTCGCTCCACCACCGACTGCGCAGCCGCCTCCAGACTGCTCTGCTGAGCTAACTCTGCTGCTACCATGGCAACAATCTCCTGAGCGGGGAAACATGGGAAATGCAGTCCAGCACAACCACACTCTTATTTGTTTAAAGGACGTTATTTCTCATGTAAACGTACTGTTCATCTGCTCACCTGGTTGACCTGCTCCGGTCCGTGAGCTGATTCGAGGGCTTTGATCAGCCCCTCTGACATCAGCAGCAGGAAACCCGTCACACCCTCCAGCGATTGGCTGCCGTGAGTCTCCGGCTCGGCGATGATTGGTTTATTCTTTGCTGCACTGAATGTGAACGTGTGGTTAGAGGAGAAGAACTCAAACAGTTAAACTCAACTTCAGCCTGTATGAACACACCTGAGCACATCAATGTCTGTGTAGTTGAATTTGACTTTGTAATCTCCGATCCGTCGAGTACTGCTCTGACCTGAGATCAGTCCAACCTGCCTCAACCGGACCGGATCCAGACCTGAGACAGAGATAGTTTGCTTTTTCACTTCAGATGAACAGATGTGAACTTTACACTAACAACTCTAGTGTGTGTGTGTGTGTGTGTGTGTGTGTGTGTGTGTGTGTGTGTGTGTGTGTGTGAGAGAGAGATCTGACCCAGTTGGGTGAGTCTGGACAGCTCATCATCATTGTCGATTATGTGTGCTCGACCAATCTGGATCACCTGGTTCTGACCATCAGTTGTTGTCTTACAGAGAAGAGCCCGATTGGTACCTAAAACACTCACACAGAACATGACAACTCCAGAAATCAGGAACAAAACTCCAGAACCAATGCAGTGAGATAAAGGGTTGGTAATGTGATTTGTACAGGAATGATTCTCATGTCAGAAGACCAGCTGTGTGTGTGTGTGTGTGTGTGTGTGTGTGTGTGTACGCACCTACGTTGGCGATGTAGAGTTTATTATTGAGTATAAGAGCGACTATAGCTGTGGCTCCACCTGAGACCTCCTGCTCTAAAGACTTGAGTCTTTCTGACATCTTCTGAGTCTGAGCCGAGAGAAAGACACCCTGACAGACAGACGCGTACATGATGAGCTGAACATAATGTCTGCATCAGAAGAAAAGCAGAATGTGTGAAATGTTGCGGACGTGATGTTCTGGTGTGTGTCATCACCTCAGGAAGTTGAGTCTGAAGATTTGCCTTCTCTGCAAGAGCATCATCAATGGTCTCAAAGTAACTCTTCTCGACAACATCAAACGCCTTGACAGACACAAGAGTAAAGATGAAAACAGATGTGACAAGAAGACCAGGACTGTTTAAATGGTGAAATAAATTCATCTTGACAATTAAGGAGACCATATGTGACCCTGGATCACAAAACCAGTCTTAAGTAGCACAGGAACATTTGTAGTAATAGCCAAAAATACCTATTTTGACCAATTTTTTTTTTTTTGTCAGATATGGTGACCCATACCCGAAATGTGACCTCTGCATTTAACCCAACCAGTGAATAGTGAACACACACTTCAAGTCGTGAACACACCATACATCGTATGGGTCAAAATGAGCCATTTTTCTTTTAGGCCAAAAATATTTTGTAAATTTCTCACTGTAAATATGAGACTTTAAAAACGTTATTTTTGTGAGTAACATGCTAAGGACTTTATTTGGACAACTTTAAAGGTGATTTTCTCAATATTGCATTTATTTTTTAAATTGTTGTATCTCGGCCAAATATCTCCCTATCCTAACAAACCATACAACAATGGAAAGCTTAAATATTACGAGCGCGTAAGATGCGAGACAGCAGTACCTGTGTCAGGACTCTCTTCACGTCTGCATCCGTGTGACTGGAGTTCAACTGACCCAGTAAGAGTTCAGCGGTCAAACACTGACACACAAAGTCTGCCACCCTGCTGCCGTCGAACCCGTCAAACACCCCGTACAGATAACAGCACTCAGTACTAAAGAAAAAGATTTCTATGAATCATCAAACATAAAGACAACAATCAGCACTGTAATTCACAAAGAAAAGAAGAAATATTCAAGCAGCACATGTGTTGGTAATGACTGCACCTGAAGCGGAAGTGTCCGTCCTCAATCGGGTGACTCTGGGTTCCTTTTCCATCTGGTCCGTACACACAGTTGGGAGCCGAGCCGACACCACACAGCTGACACAGAGGAAGATCATCGGTCCAGCTCTCATGCTGAAAACAATCCATCGATACAAACCTTCAGACTCAATTCTGAACTCCATCTCAGAACTCAACTGAGACCAAAAACACATCCGCTATTTGATCATTAGAAGTTCTGAACTGAAGGAAAGTGAAACATGAACACTTACGGTCAAGATGTTCACAAGCACATATTGTCCAACACTAAACCATGTTTTACTACAAATAAAAGCACAGCTACTGTAGTTAAAGCATGCTAACTATAAGGCATCCTTAGTTTTGCACCAACACTTTTACTATTACTGTTTGTGTGACAGCTGTATATTAGCATTGTGCCAAACACAGCATCATCTCAAGAAACACCCGAAGCAGCTCATGAGGAAGATGAAGACCCTCAAAATCAGATTTGATCAACACACTGCAAAAGTGTTTGTAATCAACACATGACATGTTTATGTGAAGACATGTTTTGTATCTGAATAAACACACAATCGTGTAAAGATTCACACAGACACGCGCGTGTGGTGTCTACAGATGAAGTTACACTAATTGTTCACTTATCAGTGTGCATCATGAAAGAAGAAAAACACTTTCTTACGCTCTGCATCAGACTCCTGCGCTGCGCCGCCATGTTTAGCGGAAGTGCGTGACGTCAGATCTGCAGCTCGTCTGCGCGCCTCACGCATGCGCATTACTTTCTTTGATGAATACATGTTTCTGTATGAAACTTCTGGTGTACAGCAATACGGGACTGTATTATGATTTGAAATTCATCACATAATAAAACAACAGTTTGAAAATTACAGAGCTAATCGAGTTTAAAGACCACATGCTTTGTCTTTTTCATGTTTTCCTAATTTAAGTAATAATTTCATTTCTCATATCGTCACTGGACAGCAAAGAAACAATTTAATGCCAAAACATAAAACCTTTATTTTTATTTCTGAACATTTATAGAGATTATATACAGAGGAGTTTTACATACAGCTGATATTCAGCTTCAGATGTGTTGTTAACATCAGGAAATAACACAATCTTTACAGACAATCAGTTGATGTCATGTTGATAATGCTCAGAGATCCATTAAACACACACTACAGAGAGAGCGGTGGGGTTAGCTTGGTGTTTGTTTATTTATGGATGTCATTTAGATTGGCTTGGTTCAGATGCATTTGGCCCGAACTCAAATCCTTCTTCATCTCTCTCATCGAATCACATGATTTCAGGGTCACTGTATTATGTTTCATGTTTTTCGTTGCTCTAAAGCTGAAGATCACAGGAGAAACATCTCTCCACACATCACTGACACACAAACAACTACAGTTCACTGTGGAGCTTTCTGGAATAAATCTGAGATGAGTGTTTGCTCACACATTCTGTTACAGTGACATGTTGTAGTTTAATTTCATTTATACAAATTACAGTACAATCATAAAACAAAAAGAACTGTGTGTGTGTGATTTATTTGTACCAGATCTGACACTTAAGACTTGTGTTGCTGTAAACTAATGCAATGATGACTCGGTCATATTAAATCATATTTGAGGTTCAGCACTGTTTACAGTGTGCATTGCAGCTGGATTTCTAGTTTGATTCTTTACTAATTCTGTGTCTCTTATTCTGCTTACACCACACCACAGTTACTACACGTGTTTTTCTCAAACTACGTCATAAAACTGAAGAATTGAACAGTGCTGTGCTGTATTGGAGAAGAGAGTTTGTTTTGTAATCACATTTGTTATGGATCCAATTAATATGTTTCAGTTGTGTAATTGAATATTATACACTGGTTCAGTACTCCTGCCGCTGGTACCCGGCTGACCCGTCAAAGACGCCCTCGGTGCTCTGCTGGTAAGATCCAGTTCCTCCTGGACTCTCCAGATCATCTCCAGCGCTGTAAGAGGTGTATGGGACAGCAGCGACAGCGTCTTGACTCGGGTCGGTGTATTCCTGGGAGAACAGGGCCGAGTCGGCCCCCAACTTATATCTCTGAAACGCTAGGAAGGCCTGCCCGGCCTGCTCAACCAATCAGAGAGCAGTATGTAAGGGAGGAGGGGTGCGTGCAGGGATGGTTGGAGGATAAGGTGATGTGTGTTTTTAAAAAAGGGATAATATGGATGTAAGGAATTCATTCATGTTGAAGCAAAAACCATGAAAATAAACCCAGAATAACAGAAATGTGATTTTAACAAAAGAGGAAATGAGAGATTTTAAATAGATGTGAGGAAAAAGATAATGATGGTTTGGAAGTGAGAGAGAAAACAGTTCAATTAGAAAAGTTAAGACTACAGAAAATAAATGTTAAGAACGTTAATCATGTATCAGCGGTTAATGAGATCTCATTTACATGTTACAGTAAAGATACAGCACAGAGACACAATCCCAGAATGCACTGCTGAAAAATCATGTACTTTAATAGCACCTGCTGGCGAAACGTGATTCTTCAAAACAAAATATTTTTGTGAAATAAAGAATGAAGTTCGTTAACACAGACGCTCGATGTCTTTTTGTCAATAAGCTCATAGTTTAGAACGTTCTCTGTCGTTTCTTCATCACGTCTGTATGAACGCGTGTATTTGTGTGTTTGATGGATCTGTTTTAGTGACACACTCACACGGCCATGTTTGCGTGTGTGTGTGTGAGCTCAGGGGGCTGATGGGTAAAAAGTTCCTCATATTCCTCTTCAAAACACACATGTTTCAATCTCTTTAAAGAGAGAAGCGTGAGGACACCCTGAAACACACACTCACACGCATTAACACACACACAAACGCTTGACACCACCTGAAATAAATCACTCCCAGGATGAAAAGATCTTTTCTTTGATCACATTGAGAAAAACTAAAGAAATCACATCAGATACAGACCCAGGTGAAGATGGAGAAGAACGAGAAGGCGATGGCCGCTCGTGCCGCATCTCCACCTTCCTGCAGTGGGTTGTCGTCTAGTTTAGAAACCTGCCACTGATTGGCCAGAAAACAGAAACCAACGAACCACATGAAGGACCAGAACGCTGAAACAGAGCGAGACGGCAGATACGTCAGGTCATTTGTTATGAGTTTTGAGAGAATATCTCTCGTGAGAGCAGTCGTGTGTCTACCTGATGTGCCCACGTCTGCCAGCACGGCTTTCTTGCGATCTTTAACACTGCTGATCTGAGGGAAATACACATCTAATGCCAGGAAGAGCATGCTGCAGAGAAACGCCAGCGAGCCCATGCCCACCGCATAGTTACAGACGTTCTGATTGCGATTGAAGATACAGAACTCCTTCACTTCATCAGGTCTGTTGATGTAGCCCTCATTAGACACGCAGCCGAAGATCACCAGTGAAAACAGCTGAAGAAAGACACAAAGATGAAATTACGTTCATAAAACGTCTTTTGTAATGAATTCACTCAAGATGCATGAGGTACAAAATTAAACTCAAGGAAGTAAAGTTCTGCAGAAACGCACAGGTGTTACAGACGAAGCAGAAAAAACTTCCCCTTTTCATTTGAAATGTTCATTCAGCGCGAATTCATCTTCTGCCTACACACACACACACACACACGCACGCACAAGTAAAGTGTGCGTGTGTGTGTGTGTGATCAGAGAAGACAGTCTGTGCCTCTGGCAGGTGTCAGGATTTAAACAGATATCTTTTACAAAATGTGTGTGTGGAAAATCATTTCATTTTTTCATATTATTCTTTACATTCTGTCTGTACTACTGTAAGTTGAATTGTTGGTCGTTGTCACAAGAAGCAGATCTTTGGCTCTACATTTGTGTGTTGTTCTGTCCAGCTGTTTGTGAACACAAGAACACATTGCGTGTGAGTGTCTTCTGCTGGATGAAGACCATGAGGAGCAGAGATTAATGAACTGATATTTATAGACACAGTAACTTCTGCTCCTGGCTGGAATGGAAAAGAACAAGATAATGACATCACTACACACGCACGCACACGCACACACAACCATAAATCAGTCTGACAACAAAACTACACAAACAGTCTGACAGAGAGAATTTCAGATGAAGATGACTCTTTATTAGTCTTTTCTTTACATTTTTAAATATTCAGAATAAAAGTGTTATTACCCGTATAAAACGCACTGCCATGATGCTATATGTAACTTTGCTATAAAATGTAACTTTGCAACATGAAACAAAACAAACTAAATTCTCTATGTGACAGTACATTCATTTCTCTTCATATAGCTGCTGATGCTTACATCATTAGCATAGCAACCAACAAACTGCATATGAATAAATGAAACCTCATTCTCAAAGACAAAAGACTGAACTAAAGACTGGACTTGAAAAACACATTTAGATCTGTGTGATAAAAGATTCAGGTTCCTCTTTCAGTGTAAGTGGCATTTGTGACCTGTTTTCTTTATCCACTCGTGAAAATTCATAAGTCTGTTCACTCACAGATCTCCATAACAAGCCACATGATTAGAGGATCATTCATAAAACCTTTAATATCCATCAAATGTTTGACCTGAAACCTCCTCTGTCATCCATGTCAACGTTTAGCCAACGTCATCAAAAAACATTTAAAATGTTTACTTTTAAAAATAATTAAGAGGGTTTTTTTGTGTTTATTCTCTTTGCTATTCTGCGCATGCATTATATAGCCTTTCGTTAAAGTGCAACAGCTTGTGCTTCATGTCAGCCAGAGACGGGAAAAATGAGAAAAGGACTTCGATGTGTAAAGTGTCTACGGAAATTTGCCATCTCAAATGAGCTATCCATATTACGGAGCCTAGCACATGACATAAGGACAAAATGTAAGATAACGTAGCAAATAAATGAAGAATTCCTAAGTGTTTTCATTAAGTTAAATCGTGGGTCGTGGCTATGATTTACTAACAGGAGGTAATAATAAATTGTGAGTATGAATTCATTATAGTAAACACATCTCTTTTTGGTGAATACTATATATATATATATATATTAACCCTTTCTTTCTTTCGCGCTCTCTCTCTCAATAAGAAGTGTTCTGGCTTTGTGGAAACTAGTAACTTGGTGTTAGCACTTATTGTATTATTGCCCCTGTATGACATATCGCTTTATTGCTTCCTAATCTCTCTGTAGGTCGCTTTGGATAAAAGCATCTGCTAAACGACTAAATGTAAATGTAGTAACAGTTACTTAATTTGACAGACTTCACGTTGATGTCCCAACGCATTCTTTGTGCATATTTAGAGAAATATATTTACTTCAAATTTCTACAGAGAGGAGTAATATTTGTTCATTTTTATTTAAAATGCAGCAATATGATGTTTATAGAGTGTTAACACTCGTGTAGTGTCTGTTTCATTCATACTGGAAGCATTGAACAAAGGTTTAAGTCTTAGGTTTATTTAAGCTATGAGCACCAATTTTTGTCTTGTGAATATATTGCTTCATTAATGACTGCATTCGTGTAACTGCAGCATGTAATGAACAGACATTAAGTTTGTTCTTCACATATGTGACTGTTTGCAATGCATTAATATTTGTACTACTGTATCTAAATTCTGCAATACACAGCCAAAATGCTATAGTGTTATGAGCAACAGTAGTGAGGGCTAAGCCCCCCCAAGGTTAAAATCCTAGAACACACACAACCACTAGTACTACCATAGTGTATCTGTAGAAATGAGAAAGTGTGAGAAATAATGATTTTACATTTATTATAGCATCTTTATATATTTCACTTCAAAATGCGTTTTCTCTTTTCATTTGCTAATTTAAAGACGCTATTTGCCATTTTCTGCTCGTCACCATATACCAATTATCATTGTGTTGTGTTACATTTGGTCACATATAGACGAAACCGCGCGCACACACGCACACACACACACACACACACACACACACAGAATGTAAATCATGTAAACAGGCGAGATGAATCTGAGGTGTGACCTCACACATTCCACATCCCGAACCGTGACCGCGTTACGTACCCACGACACGATCCTGAGGCCGGTGTGCGGCTGCTGGATGAACGTGAGCGGGTCGAACGCTCCGCCGGCTCTGCTCGCGCCGTACGCGCCGAGTCCCTGCTGCATCCCGTCCATCAGCGCGCGCTCCCGTGTCTATCAGCCTCCCTTTACCGCTGCTGGTTCTGTTGTTTATCACTGACAACAACAACAACAACTGCTCACTTTATTTATCTCAAAATGTCGCGATGTGTTTCTCTGTCTGTCTGTGTGCGTGAATCTCTCCCACTGACTGTTCTTGTTGATCTCAAGGAAGCCAGCGCGTTCTGGAGAGGAGGAGAGCGCGTGCAGGCACCTGCTTCTTTCTAAGCGCGTGTCCGTGCCGACCGAAGCATCTATACAGCAAAAAAGTGCAAATACACAAAAGCGCGTTAAATGCGGCTTGAAGGACGAACCTCTGAAGTTTGGAAAATCTCATCAACAGGTTTTCCTTCCTTATTACAAAATTGAATAAATATCAACATGGCACTTGTTTTGTGTTGTTCTCATTCTCTCAGCGTAAACGGAGTATTTAACCTCTGTTACAGTAATTTTAACTTATTAACGAACTTACCCTTTGTTAACATTCCCTCAGTGACGGGTAATCGCCCAACACTAGTGTGTTTGAGAAGCGCGACCACTAGCGGTGAGTTCACTTTGACTTGAACGTAAGAGTGACGCGCTTTTACGTTCATCCTAGCCAGCCAATCGCATTGGTTGATATAGGCAGTTAGACCAATAGAAAAGCTTGACTTCAGTTACTAAGCAACGCTTGGGGCTTTTGTTGCCGTGGCATAAAGCAGAAGAATCACGCGTAAAGAATCATTTTCAAGCGCAGATTTGAACGCTTTAATCGTTGTAATGGTGAAGTTAAGAGCGAGATGTGTTGTCGTGGGTAAGACACACTTTACACTGAGTTCTGCTTGTGTATTTGTTACTGCAGATAAATATGTGCTTGTGTTTGTGTTGTGTGTGTGTTCAGGTGACGCAGCTGTAGGGAAGAGTTCACTCTGTCACATGTTCAGAAGTGATGGAGCTGTGTTTCAGAAGAATTACAACATGGTAAGAGCATCCCAACAACACACACACACACACACACACACACACACACACACACACACACACACACACACACACACACACACACACACACACACACAGCATTCTCAGAGCGGTATCCCATCATGCCCTGTGTTCTCTCGAGTAAGGTCAGCTGTCACATTGGTTTGCAGTGAATGATGGTAGTGATGCTGATTGTGTGTAATTCAGTTTGTCTTGAGATTATCTTCAGAACTCATGTGTTGTGTAAGTAAACATGTGATTGAAACATGTATGTGTCATGTGTCCTGTTGTTTCCTGTGTTTAGACTGTTGGTGTCGAGCTGCTGGAGAAATCAGTGTCTGTTCCTGAGACCAGCGATAGTGTGGTGCGCACGCACACGCACACGCACACACACACACACACAGGTTGTGTGTCAGACAGTGTGGCAGTTACAGTGTTTTTTCTGTGTCAGGAGTTTTTCATCTATGATTCTCCCGGACGAGAGCTGTTTGCAGACGCCTGTGAGAATGTTGTGAGTGAAGTTTTAACAGTTTATCTTGTGTGAATGTCTCTGTGACAACCTGACGTGTGTGTGTGTGTGTGTGTGTGTGTTAGTGGGGTCAACCGTCTGTGATGTGTGTGGTTTTTGACATTACCAGCGAGGCCTCGTTCACCAGCTGCAGTCACTGGGTTGAGAGAGTCCGATCTCACTGTAACGGTCTGCAGGTACCAGGTGAGACACACACACACACACACACATAAACTGATGACAAATTAAATACTATTGCTAAATACTAAAGTTACTTACATTTATTTAAACTCAATATTAGACCTCCATGTGCATTCTATAAATGAAGGAAAGCTCTTGTTGTTTCCACAGTAAATGTCAGTGTGTGTTTGTGTGATGTTGGCAGGTGTGCTGGTGGGTAATAAATGTGACCTGTCATCCAGGAGAGAGGTGGACAGGACTGAAGCTCAGACGTGGGCTCAGACTCACGGGCTTCAGTATCACGAGACATCTTCAGTGAGTGGATTCATCTTTATCCGTGATTCATCTCTGAACTGAACATGTGAGAGAGAGTTTGAATCTGAATCTCTCTGTCTTACAGAAAGAAATCGGACAGTATGAAGCTCCGTTCCTGAGTTTAGCACGGATGTTTCACACCCTCTATCAGGATCAGATACAGACTATCAAGAATGTCCTCTAACCTCATCTGATCTCATTCATCAATGTTTTGTACATAACAATGTTTTTATAACAGTGAAAGAGTGATCATTTGTGATTTCACGCTAATGTGTTGAATAAAGAACATGTTTGTGATAACACAGATGTTCTGCTTCTCTCTGTAACATGTTTTGGGTCAAACACATTGGAACAGACAGATAGTGTGCGTGCTCCTCTCATGTGCAGCAGAGGGCACCAGAGCTCTTCTCAATCTGATCCAGGAACAGATTTAGAAATCACACACACACACACACACACAGAGTAAATCTGCTCCTCTTCTCCATCATGACTTTATTGACTTCTGCCCCTTTTTTCTCTTTTTGAATCAAGAAGTCTATTGGGGTTATTTAACAGTTCTTATATTTGTAGATGTTTATTTATCATGTATCATTAATACATTTATTTATATATATATATATATATATATATATATATATATATATATATAATGAAAGTTCAAGTGTGGCCAGTTTGTGGGTGTTTTTATCTTCCCTGGGGTCACAGCGGCCACAAGAGTCACAGTATTAATGTGCAAAATGAAATGAAAATAAGATGAAAAGAGACATAGAACGAGAGACCAACAACAAGTCCAAACACTCAAGCTCAGGATTCTCTCTGTGTCTTCATCTGTATATCATTTATATCTCTCGCTCTCTGTTCAGCATCACAACTCTGCACACATGGCTTAAAAACGTGTTAGTTTATGGAAGATTAGAAAATCATGCATTTTCACTTTTCTTTTTTTTGGACTTCAACATGTAAACTTGTTATCATTAGTGTTAGAAATATCCCAGAGAGCATTTTTACTTCGTTGCTCACTTTGTTTGGTCAGTTCTCCTCCCCCCCCAGAGGGGGCGCTCATACAGGTGTGGTGCGACGGTTGGCATCCTTCGAGTCTTTCTGGATGCAGTTGTGAACCTGTAGGAAGTTTGGGTCTCTTTCTGAGTTGTACATGGGTGGAGATCCATGAGGGGCCTTCAGCGTATCGCCGCCGCGGCCGAGCGCGTACATGGAAATATCAGTGGACGGTAACGCCCCGAACCCTTTCAGCCCCACCGGCGAGGCCTCCCGTGAGCGTGACGGATCCGTCGAGCGGCTGGAGGAGCGCGAGCGGCGCCGGTACCTGTAGCGATAGCTGGGAATCCGTGCGATGGCCGACCCCTGGAGGTAGTCTCCTGCCCCCACTCGCACACGAGCCACGCGTACCTCACGATGGCGGTCGATAAACATGTGAATGGCGAGGACGCCCACCATCTCAGCCATGATGAAAGACAGTGCGCCAAAATAAAAACTCCAACCGTACGAGTAGCTGTTCTTTTTGGAATCGCTCTTGGATGGGTCGCCCGCATTTGCTGATATGTACACGATTATCCCAATGATGTTACTCAGACCTGAACACACACACACACACACACACACAGAGAGAGAGAGACATTCACTCTTTTAACATTAATGCATATGAGACGGCTCTGAGAGGTGTTCATGCTTTATTCTGATGATGTAAATGTGCTCACCTGCAGAAATGAAGAAGATTCCTGCACTCAGGATGATGTTGTGATGAGACTTGTAGAACTCGCTAGCAGCGACACAGAGACCTCCCATAAAGAGGAGAATGACACTGAGGATGGGAAATATACTGGAGGCCCGAACCGCACCTGCACACACGTTCATGTTAACACACAATTCTCCTTCCTCTCTTTTTCTCTTCTAAACTCACTGCAGATGCCATTTTCATGTGCCTGTTAAACTGCTGATTCCAAAAACAGACACAAACTTCAGAAACAGAATCCCTTATTGTGATTCACTAGCATCTGTTCTTCATCTCCTCTCTTATCATCACACTGGATCAGTCTTACATTTGTCTTTCAAACTCATTGAAGTTGTACAAACTGTGTGTCCTTCACACAGATCTCTAATGACTGTGTGTGTGTGTGTCCACGAGGAGAACTCAAATCTCTGTACGAGCACTTATCCTGATCAGATTGCTGTTCTTACTCGACATGCACCGCAACACTTCCAAATCATCTTTTTCTAGTGACATCACAGTATGAGGTCACTGCTTTCAGTGCAGTAATATGACATCACTCTGATCTGTCCCGATCTACTGACCTTCTCTCATTGTGTGTTTGTGGGGGGGATTGATTTCACTATATTTTGGAGACAAAACCTTCATTCTAGAGGCCTAAACTGGCAAAACAATATAGATCATATATAGATATATAAAAGAAGATTCTTTTAGGCTTGTACATTTACGCATTTGGCAGACGCTTTTATCCAAAGCGACTTACATTACATTGTACTATACATTTGTACATTTTGTATAGTAAGCAAGTGGAGGTTAGGTGTCTTGCTCAAGGGCACCTCAGCCGTTACCCACCAGCCCTGAGAATCAAACCAGCAACCTTCTGGTCATGAGTCCAACTCTCTAACTACTGGACCACGACTGCCCACGTACAATATAATCAGCTTACTGTTACATGCTGTTTAATGTTAGAAGATCATAAACATAAATCATAATCTCTGACGTTCTCACTGTACTATTAAACATATTAAAAAGAAGGAAAAGAGACAAGGTGAGATGAGAGAACATGAGAAGAGAGGGCATAAGAGTTTTGACCCATATAAACTGCAGTGAAATATTTATAGTAATGAGTGACCTAATTAAACACAACTCACACACGCACACACACACCCGCACGCACACTCGCGCACGCACGCACACACACGCACGCACACACACACACTCACTCTCACACACACCCGCACGCACACACACGCACACACACACTCGCGCACACACGCACGCACACACACACACACACACACACTCACACACACACTCACTCACACACACGCACACACACACACTCACTCACTCACACACACACACACACACGCATTTGACTTACGTAAGAAAAACTCGGATGCATCGGCTTCATAATCTGCATCTTCAGGAAAATGATCAATCTGTTTACACATGCCTTTAAAATTACCTGAGACACAAACAGAAAGTGTTAGTGTAAAATTCTTCATATACACATCTACTGTAAGCTCTGAAATAACTGACAGTAATGTAAAATCTAATATATATTTCACTCAATGTTACATACTTTATTTTGCAGTAAATGTCAAAATCAATAACCTGTGACACAAGTAAGAAAAAGTCTTAAATGTGATTTATATCTCATCATTTAGTTTTGGTCATAGCAGAAACTCTTAATAATTGATCTTTTAGCAGACATCAGGAAAAATTGAAATTCCCATCAGAAGAAATGGACAGTGTTTGTGTGCACATGACTGGTGGATCACAGGTTTCCCATAATCCTCTGAGTCAGCTGTGACTGTTTGAATATTGTGTGTCACATCACAGATTTCCTGATCAAACCAATAACACAAACTGAACCAAATCCAGCAGTAATGTAATCTATAAGTTACTACACATGTATTAGACTGGCCAATAATTTCCGTTTACGTAAGAAATGAAATGTTGTCCCTAACCTGTTATAATGACACTATTTCTGAACTGTGTTTATATATACAACACTGTATGAATATGTGCTGATCCAATGATTATTTATCAAATGATCTTCATGAGGAGTTTACAATCTCATGTAAACATTTCTAGATGTGGTTCTTATGGTTTGTGATGTGATGTCTGGACCTCTGAATCCTTTCTGCTGCTCTACGCATGTATGTTGCATAACTGCGTTACATAATTCAGTGTTCTTCACACGTGCCAGTGTGTGTAAGTGATCAGAACCGTGACTAACAGGATAATTCAGTGATTCCACTGATGTCTGTGACACGCGCAGAAATATTGCGCAGAATGTCTGGATCATTGCTTAGATTGATCATGACATCATCATATTTATCATCTCTGTTTAAATATATCGCACACACTCTTTCCTGGCTACACGTGCGTGTGTGTATGTGATGCCAGGCGGATTACACTGTGGACTGTCATCACCTTCAGCCGGTGTGAAATGTTCTCAGTAGAGCTGCAAACATCTCACTACACGTCTGTCTGCCCTACAGCACACCGGTCTGTCTCCAACCCCGTCTCACTCTCTGACACCAAAGACATGTCTCATCCTAAAAACCATCGGTGTGTTACCTGACACTACTTCACCTGTCTCTCACACACACACACACACACACACACACACACGACTGTAGCTCCAGTTTAACCTCAACAGACTCATTAGATGTCAATCAAGCCATTTGTCATGTGACCCGGGGCAGTGAGACATTAACATGTGGTGTGTAATCTGACATTAAATGCGTCTCACTGTTCACGATCTCAATGTTCTGTCTGATGGTGATGTTCTGTGGCGGTTCTACTGGACTTGATGACCACAAGCCCCTTCACAGCACTTTCACTTTCAGACCTGACGGGTCAAAGGTTAAAAGCTTTATCTGCTGTTCTTCAGGGTGAGCTGAGCCCATCTTGACCTCAGACCCATACAGATATATTCAGAATATAGTTTGAAGTGATGAAATGATTGGTTTTATTATTAGTTATTATTCATGATTAGTCTTATTCATTTTTTAATGCCCAACCACAAAAAAAGTAATAAACAAATAATATTGTCTAGTTGTTTTTTACATAATTAGGGTTAGGGCTAATCTTAATAAGTAAGGTTATAAAACCATAGGAACTATATTAGCCTAACTCACAGAAAAATCTAGTTGAAGACAACTAACCAGTAAATAATCAAATAAGCATGGCATAATTTTGTGTGGATATCTCTGGATAAGAGTAAGAAGATGTGAAAGAGAACTCAATTCGGTATTTTGTGCAAACATCCTGTCAGAACCGAATCGCGTTCTCCTTTGCGTCTTTTTGAGAATATTTAAATAAGCATGGCTTCAAAACAAGCAACTTGTCTCTCACGCTGGCCCCGGGCCATCGGGCAGGCGTTAATGTTGAGGATTTTCCACATATCTATCACAGCAAAACAATCTGTGATCGGTTTCACTACATGTCAATCAGACGGTCTCTTCCTGTCTAAGTGACCAGAATTCACACTGATGTGTTTTCAGATGACCTGAGGTCACACAGGTCACAGATGAACACTGTCTGGACATCACAATGATATAACAGGCCATCAAACAGCCAGTGTGTGTCTCCTCATCCTCCTGCCCTGCAGTCAGCTACGCTCAACATCGATTCACACTCCATACAAACAGCAGCAACAGGAAATACTGCATAAAATAGTGTGTGAACATTCAAAACAGGTAAGACACTACAAATACACAAAACCTGAGATCATCTAAACTGTGTGTATCAGTCCGAGGAGCACATGATGTAAACTGAACTAAATCATGCTTGTCTGAAAATGCAGAAAGTTGTGTGTAAGAAATATCATTAGATCAGTATAAATAGACAATAGATGTCTATGACAAGTCCCCACAAAAATGCCGAAAAAAATCAAAAGTGTGTGTGTGTGAGAGAGAGAGAGAAAGAATTAAAGTTGATCACACTGGGTTTATGTTGGGACATGTCTGGACCAAAGCTACTAAAACTTTGAGAATCTGATACATGAAAAAATTTAAGATGTGTTTGAATGACAATGGACAATAATTCTATTATTATCTATTATTAATAACTCCTAACATTATGATCACGGACAGGTGAATTGAATAACACAGATTATCTCTTCATCACATCAAGTATTAGTGGGTGGGATATATCAGGCAGGAAGTGAAAATTTTGTCCTGAAAGTTGATGTGTTAGAAGCATGAAACATTGGTAAGCGTGAGGATTAGAGCGAGTTTGACAAGAGCCAAATTGTGATGCTAGACGTCTGGATCAGAGCATCTCCAGAACTGCATCTCTTGTGGATGTTCCCAGTGTGCAGTGGTCAGTATCTATCAAAAGGAAGGAACAGTGGTGAAGTGGTGACAGGGTCATGATTGATGCATGTGGGGAGCGAATGCTGATCTGTGTGGTTCAATCCAACAGACTGAAGTTCATGCTGGTTCTGATAAAAACGTGTCACAATACACAGAGCATCACAGTTTGATGCGTATGGGGCTGCAAAAGCTGGACTAATACAATATTAGGAAGGTGCTCATAATGTTATGCCTGATCCGTGTATGTGACCCTGGACAACAAAACTTAGATCAAAAAAATCTTCTTTAAAGTTGTTAATCAGAGGTGTTGTAGCAGGCCGCTGCTAAGAAGAAACAGGTTTGTTTTAACGCTCTCTATTGGTTTACTGCTGTAATGATGTTGTGGAGAATAGATGAAATTCTAAACTTTACATAGATACTAAACTTGAGAGAGTAATTTTCAAAGAGCGACAGCAGCGAGCCAAGTTTGTTGGCTTTTTATCCGGCAATTTTATGTGTGATTTTGCGGCATCCACTCACAAAAATAAAGTTTTGATATATTTATAGTAGAAAATTAACAAAATCTCTTCATGGAACATGATCTTTACTTAATATCCTAATGATTTTTGGCATAAAAGAAAAATGGCTAATTTTGACTCATACGACATATTTTTGGCTATTACTACAAATGTTCTCGTGCTACTTAACATATGATCACTAATAAAAACATTCAATGTGAAAATACACCAGTGTCTTTCAACTGGTTGAATAATTGTTGAATATTATTATTTCTCTTGGCTCAGTTTTGTATTCAAAAATCAAAGTGTTGTTTAGATAACTGAATGAAAGGCAGATGAAACCTTTCATGAATAAACACTGAAACACTTCCAACAGATATGAATAAGAACTATCTTTAAGGTATTCGATTATTAGCAGACAGAGACATCATATATTAAACATGTTTGTCTGATGTGACGCATGCACAAACAAACTCAGTTCTACTAGTTTCCCTTACAGTCATGTGAGGCATTATGGGTAATTAATAAATGCCACTGTCATTAAAACTGCAGTCATGTCTGCAATGGACAAATGTAGCCTACTTTCGTTATAAAACTCTATAAACTCTGTTTAACACTTTTTACAAACCAACAGCATGAAGGTGAGTTAATGTTGATAGACATCGGTTCTTCTTACCTTCAAGACAGCAGGTCCTCCACAGGCCGGAATGTGTCATCACCTCCTCGTTCTTCTTGCTGGTCTCGTTCTCATTAGTCGTCTTTATTTTGCAGACCCCGCGCGAGTACAGCCAGTAGTCTGTCCCCACCGCGATGGTCATCAGACTGAAGGCGGCGAACGCCCCCACCGTGGTGAGGAGCATCTGAACCCCGCGCTCATAAACACCCATGTTTCCACATTCTATGAAAGGGGAGCCCCCTTTCCTCTTGATGTATAGGAAATAAATATTGGTAAATTTAGGCGTCCGAAACAAGGAGAAATCAGAGGGCCAAAAAGAGCCAACAGATGAAGAGGCTGAGTGCTCTGTAGGCCACTTCTAGAGTCAAACTTCACCTGTAGGTTACTCGTGTAATGCTGCCAACTGACTCCCAAATATCACATGATCAACTCAAGTTAAAACCACATTTGGCTGGTGTATAATGTGAAGCAGTTATATAGTGGAGGTTAACAGACCAAACCCAACAGCATGTTTAAATCCTCTGAAGCGGTAAAGCGGAATCCACATGAAAATCCGTCACAATGCCGAACCGCTGCCGGCAGAACAGACGCGTGCGCGCGCCTCCCGTTCCGTTATGTGTATCCATGAATCTAAACGGAGGAATGCCCAAATATCCAAACCAATGAACCAGGCAATGGTTGAGCCAAACGAGTGGTTAAAACATATCCCGCTTAAAACAAGTCATTAACAGAACATTTTGACTAGACAGAGAGACGTCAATGAAATCAATGCATTCCGGAGATGATCACAGAAACGAGCGAATAAAATGAAATAAAATCACCAGTTTTCCTTTTTCCTAAAATTCTGGTCTCCAGTTTCCATGCGTGGCCTTTACGTCGTCGAATGTTTCCAAGATACACGAAAATCTTCGACCATCACTCGACACGAATCCGGTCAAAAGAACCGACGAACCCGCCGCACAGCTGCCCTGCTGTTCTCCCGGCGTCAGCCGAACCTGTGCTGTGCTGCTGTCACACCCGGAACCCGAACCACAGCCGACCCCCCTCAGCCCTCCCGCCATCAACGACACGTACCGAACACCGAATCACGACGGCGGAATAAAAGCAGCGCGAGGCTGCTCGTGGCGTACGGATGGCGGGATGCGCGAGCGCTGACTGATATCAGGGTCAGTCAGGAACATCTGATATTCCCTCTTTCTCCTCGGTGTCGTTTTCCAGCAGATGGGATTCTTGGGTCGATGTCTGTCGCTGCTGCTGTCTGTCGGTCGGTCTGTCCGTCTGCGGTGCCGCTTGTTGCTGACGAGGATCCGATGAACACTTTTATTCGGGTTTAATGTGACGAATGGGAGGAAAATAAATGGAATGGTTCCGTTAAAGGTTCCGGTGTGTTCTGTCACACACGTGAGGAAACATCTGAGGCCCAGACACACTGTGTGACTTTGACATGTCTCGACCTGCGACATTCATCTTAATGAGGAAATATTACAGATTGTATACATTTATTAAACGAAACCCTTAAAATAAGATTTGAACTGTGCTAATAGATGTTTAGTGAGAGCAGAGAGTGATGAATGTTCTGCAGATGTGAGCTGGACTCTGTTACCAAGGCGACTGTCTCCCTCTTGTGATGAAACGGACATCAGTAGAGACGTGGAGATGTTCAACACACTAATAAAATACACAACACTGTCAACATCTTATATTATAGTAATTCACCAGCAGCTGTAGTGCTACAGCAGAGCATGAATACTGTATTTCATAAGAGGTACTGTTATACAAATTTGTTTAATAAACGTTATGTGAACACAAGAACGCAGCATGCCAGTCCTAACAATGCCAAGACTGAATGACCTCAACTGCCTTATTGATATAAATGTCTAATGCAAACTAAGAGAGAGAGAGAGAGAGAGAGAGAGAGAGAGACAGAGAGAGAGAGAGAGAGAGAGAGAGAGAGAGACAGAGACAGAGCATAAAGGGAGCAGGCCCTAAATGAACAACTGCTTAAAACGATTAGCTTTTTTTAGACATTCTGTCTTCCTGCTCCAGAAAAAACCAAAGGACACACTTTACATTCAGGACAGCAAACACACTGAAGCAGCCAGTGCAGCAGAAAGAGAGAGAGAGAGAGAGAGAGAGAGAGAGAGAGAGAGAGAGAGAGATCAAGAAGATTTATGAATATAGAATACAATAGAGTGACGTCATACACTAGGAGCAATCTGATTGGCTAAGGATATAGTGTGTGCTTCTCTTGTCAGTCGCACGCACGCACGTTGAGGACCCATTAGAAATGAAAAGTTTATCATAAAATATCATTGAATATCATAAAAGCAATAACTGAATGAATCGAGTCATTTAAACTTTGTCCCAACATTTACAAGCCAAATGAATCCATCCACAGTTCATGTTCAACACAAAAATGTGTGTGTGTGTGTGTGTGAATTTGGCAGCACTGGTTTATTTGTTCATTCTGTCCAACACACAGATCAGAGCAGCTATTAGATGGATTACATCAGTTGAGCAAACACCCACCCACAGTCCTATCAGTGGATTTGATAACTATAATGTAAATATATCATCTGTCTCTTAAAGTTCTGCTGTAATGTGTGTAACATAAACCCTTCAGCTGAGCAGTAATGACACACACGTGTTACGGTCTAAATTTAATTCAACATTTAGAATTCAAAACCCACCGAGAACCACACACACACACGTTTGCTCTGAATGGGATGTTGACTCGTGCAGACAGCAGCTGCAGATGTGCTGACTGCTCAGTTTCCATGGCAACATCTTCATCTCTCATATGAGCAGCAAAGATATTCAGTAGATTCATGATGTGTACAGTAACACGAGCACTGGCGGCATCTACTGGACACAGCACATACCCACAACACAAATCTAAGGCTATTTCACATTCATTTTTGTGCTCATTTCTGGAAATCTGTACCAGTCTGATTGCTTAGATCAGATTAGATGTATCAATACATCGTCATAAGACAACATTAGGTGTGTTCAACCTCATACGGCACTGCACAGACTGTCAGAGCACTTATAGATAAAACTTTATTTTAACAGCATTACATTTATACATTTGGCAGACGCTTTTATCCAAAGCGACTTACATTGCATTATACATTATACTTTTGTTTCGGAGTGTGTGCAATCCCTGGAATCGATCCCATGACTTTGGCGTTGCTAGCGCCATGAGCTACAGGAAAGCAACAGTCAAGTGTTTAGAAAACGCTTGAAATCATGAATATATTATCACATACACACACATGGCATGACATAAGTATGTAAAATGTGAAAAAGAAAACAAAATCACATAAGAACAGATGTGTTTGAGCAGATGCCACATGTGATGGAAGCAGACCAGCAGTCAGATGCACAACAAGCTGTTCAGAACAGATCCTCTCCATGACCAGAATTCTGGAAAACATCAAACACCATCAACAGCTCTGAAAACAAACTAAGATGTGAAAATCAAGGGACCCCAGAGGGGTTTAAAGGTCTGACCTTACCTTCAGTGGGTTCTAGTCTGTTGTGTGTTAACAGCACAAATGATCTGTTCCTCAGATGGATTAACCTCAGAACTCAAGTCATGTTCTGAGAATAAAAGACAGAACGGAGAGTCAATCATCTCTGTCAAAGCAACACAAGCTCAGGTCTATGAGTTCTCTGCTAAACAGGTGTTGTGTGTTTGTGGGCTCAGACTGATATCAGCACTGCTCTCTTCACACTAATGTGCTTTTATTATTAGCACGTCAGTTTGCGCAGTGGACTAGTCATCACTGACCACACGCACGCTTTACAGATGAAGAGGATTGTACTGCAGAACACACGCACGCTGATTCATAAACAGTAACTGTGAAAAAGTGTGTCATCACATCCAGGGAACAACTTTATTGCTTCATGACAAACACATTATTACAGAACTTTCTCAAATTTGAGAAAGCCAATTACATTTGTGCTGGGCTGGGTTTTTATTGCATGTAGCACTGGTGCTAAGGAGATTGAAAGTTTTGTAGCACAGGCCAAACTGTTGTAGCAGCAGTAAAAACCGCCTGTTATATTAGATTTTGTTTTTTTAATGTAGTTTATCACATAAATAGGCAGGTAACTGTTGAAAAACACCAATGCTAGAGTCGGATCATTTAGGGGTCATATAATTTAGTTTGGGTTTAGTTTTATTTCTGTGTGCAGTGTATTTGGGCACCGGATACTAGGGCTGGGTAAAACAAATATTGATTGCGCGATTTTAATCGATGTTTAATTCAAAGAAACACTATGTGATTCAAATTGCATGTCTCCGAGAATATTATATGTATTTCCGATTTCGTCCACAAGCTGGCGCCATTATTCGAGCTGAATTTTGTTTTATTTCTTAAACATTTCAATTTGATCATGATTTCACTGTTTCACATTTACAATGTTTTTATCTTTTTTACTCAAAATAAAAATAGAAAAGTTTTGTGTGTACAACTGTGTTTAAATTCACATTTAAATTTAATAATTGTGTGGGCTCTACTAATAATGGGAATGTGTATTTCATTAATATAGCAGTTACCAGCATATATATTTAAATATGGATTTCATGTCTGGAAACTAGAATGATTTTAAAGGAAATACTGATAACTAACCGATACTGAATCGAACCGCTTAATTATGTAAGGTCTTTATACACATCTGAACACTATAGTATAATATTATATTGCATTTCTGTCAATAGAGCCTCCAAAAAACTACACACTAGTCGTTTAAACGGTGCAGCTCATTCACACTAACGCAAAACAAGCAGATTATAAGGTTATATTTAAAAAGCAGGAACGCACCTTAGCTATTGCTTCAACTTACACATCGCGGAAATCACGGGGGCTTTAAATATGGACTCATTGCAGCAGGAAAACAAGTTTTAAACGCAAAAACAACTATATAGCGGTGCACCTTTGATTTACAAACAAACATTGGCACACAAACAACCGGCTTCGTCTGCAAATCTGTATCAGATCACACATCAGCATCACCATTACCACAGAATCCCGTCAGCGATCATCACCGGACTTCACTCAACGGCTGATATATTTCAGATGGCTTGAAAAATATCAAATCTTTCATTTTCTGTTTCATTCTTCGGCCCTTCTGTGTGTATCTCACACACGCACGTGCTCGTTTCTCCTGGCGCGCTTCAAAGACCCGGTAGAGACTCATGACGTAAGGAAAACGCAACTTCCGCCACCCGTGGTGTTTACGAAAATAAATCTTTACCTGGTCAGATATTTTACACGGGTTACATCCCTTCTGAATCTAAAGATGAAGAAGAAAGGGTGGGCATAGGAATATACATACCTAAATTGGGTGTAAGTATTGGGAAAAGATTACCCGATCAGGTGTCAGTTTATACGGCAGAGATGTAGAGTTACAATAGGTGGAAGAAGTAAAACCAGATAGAGTGCTATAGTGTATTGACTCGTTAGCAGCCCTTTACAGCATCCAAAATATGAAATGTAATAGGGAAGATCTTATGTTAGAAATCCATCAAAATTTATTCAGCCTACGAAGGCTTCAGATAGATGTAAGATTCTGCTGGATACCTGTTCATGTAAATATAAAAGGAAATGACCAGGGTGAGTGATGTTATTAACATGCCATTTGGATAAGGAGAAGCTAAGTCAATTATTAAAAAAGAAATGTTGAAGAAATGGCAAGAAAAATGGGACAAGGACAACAGGGGAAGAAAATATAAATGTATTAATGCACAGGGTGTGAATGGAAGGAATAGAAGACATTTACATTTACACATTTATGCATTTGGCAGACGCTTTTATCCAAAGCGACTTACATTACATTGTACTATACATTTGTACATTTTTGTATAGTAAGCAAGTGGAGGTTAGGTGTCTTGCTCAAGGGCATCTCAGCCGTTACCCGCCAGACCTGAGAATCGAACCAGCAACCTTCTGATCATGAGTCCAACTCTCTAACCACTGGGCCACGACTGCCATGGTTAGGGTTAGGGTTAGGGTGGAAGAGAGGAAATTGTTTTAACAAGACTGAGATTTGATCACACAGGGTTAAATAAAACATTTTTATTAGGCAAAAGTAAGTGAAATGGATGGACCGGAACATATACTTCTACATTGTAGGAAGTATAGTGAAGAAATGATGTAACTAAAGCAAAAGATAAATCATATAGCAAGAGAATGGAATCTTGAGGGTGTGTTGGGAACAACAGAAGAAAGGGTTAAGGATGCACAGGATGCTGTGGTGGAATATTTAAAAGAGACAGGGTTATACAATAGAATTTAAACAGTAATGTAAGGTAACTCCCCCCCCTTTATGTTTTTTTCTTTCTTTCTCCTCCTAATTACTGAGATAATCCATATTGCATACTCTGATACAGTAGGTGGCGGTATGCACCTGATAAGTCACGGTTACAATCTGCCATAAAACAAAGAAGAAGAAGTAGAAGAACATCCCTTCTGATGTTTATGTTTCTGTTAAAATTAAGACACCGAGCAAAAACTGAAACACGGCGCATTCATGTTAATGTAACACGACAGTTGAGGAAGCTTTACGGCTGAGGCTGATTAGGGCACGACAGTTGATTACAATTTACGACAGGCAGTGGCTGAGGTGAGCGCAAGACTGTATACACATTTTTATTAGTAATAGTTTATTTTATTTTATTAATTTAACAAAAAATAAGTTTGGATAAAAAGATAAATATCGCTGTGTTTTTTTTTTACTGTAATGAAGTGAAGTCATGAACGCGCAGCAGCTGAAACGATCGATCGGCTATAGTTGCACTGTAAATCATTTACTCACATATGAATTATTTCTGTTATTAGGTGAAAAGATTTAAACTGGCTGCTGTAGCATCTCTGAAGGTTTTCTGTCTGGTGAGTGTTTGTGTGTTTTATGTTGAACTTTATGATGTGGCTCTTTACTTTCAGTTTGATTACAGATAGATGCTCAACATGCTGCTTGTTTGTACAGTAAAGTTTCTTCACTTTTTGAGATACAAGTTATATGCAGAGTTACTTTCATCAGCGGGTTATATATGTGTATGTTTATAGATATGTTGTTGTGTTAAATGTGTAACACGTGTGGTTACGCTGTGTGTCTCCAAATATAGCAGAATGACAGTAAAGCTGACTTGACTTGACTTCTTGTTTTGTCAGACTGTTGTGTTGAGTGTTTTGATGATTCCGGTTCTGCGGCGGGTGGGATTGCGAGCGTTCTCCATGGCATCAGCAACATATTCATCTGGCACACACTCCGCAGCCTTCGTCACCTGCCCTAATGACACAGTGGCCAAAGAACTTGCTCGGTAAAACACACACACACACACACACACACACACACACACACACACACACACACACACACACTAATGTTTATTTCAAGCACACAGTTTCTGTGGAAATAAACACAAGGGTTGTTTTATCTTGTAAATGGAAGACTACATTTGGCTGTTTTATCACAGGGGAATCGTGGAGAAGAAACTGGCTGCGTGTGTAAACATCATACCACAAATCATGTCTGTGTGAGTAAAACTGCAGGTCCTGTGTGTGCGTGTGTGTGTGTGTGTGTGTGTGTGTGTGTGTCCTTGTTTTTATATGCCAGTGGGGACCTAAACCTGAATGCACACCAACTCATGGGGACCAAAATTGAGGTCCCCATGGACACAAAAGCTTATAAATCATACAGAATGATAATTTTTGAAATTCTAAAAATGCAAAATGTTGTCTATGATCTTTAGGTTTGGGGTATGGAATAGAATATACAGTTTGTACGGTATAAAAAAATCATTACGCCTATGGAGTGTCCCTACGGAGATAATAAACCAGACGTGTGTGTGTGTGTGTGTGTGTGTGTGTGTGTGTGTGTGTATGTGTGTGTGTGTGTGTGTGTATGTCTGATGAAGTGTCTCTGATGTATGTTGGCTCTGTTACAGGTATGAGTGGCAGGGAAAGATTGAAGAAGACAATGAAGTTCTGCTGGTGAGTAAATCATTTCATTCAGTATCTGCACTAATAATACCAGATTGGTCTTTGTTTTACAGATGAAATGTGTGAGAAATGAGAAATCCAGTAGATTTAGCAGCAATAAAATAAACTTCAAAGGGTAAAAATACATTTAATATGTGTATTGAAGTAAAGCAAAACCCTAAAAACAACAATATTGCATTTCATCATTTTTTTTGATGTGTGGTAGCAGTCAAACAGGAAATATCAGAATGGGGAATCTGGCATATTAGTGCTGCTCTAGGTTCAGTCTTATCTGATGTTTAGACATACTGAATAAAGTAACGTGACTGGTGAGCATTTTATAAGAATTAACTGCCAATAATGTCATTCGTATTTCTTTGCATTAATATTTAATGTTTTATTTTCAGTGAAAACAGTTCAGATGATTCTTGACACAAACGGAAAGCCATTGAACGGATCATTGAGCGAGTGATGTTTATGTTTGATCTCTTTCAGTTGATTAAGACGAGAAGTTCAAAGGTTTCTGCTCTGGCTGAATATGTCAGGTATCACCAGCTCTACATGGTCTCTAGATCTTTATTATGATGTCATCAGAGACATTAATGATGATGATGATGTTTGTTCTGCAGGTCGAATCATCCCTATGAGGTGGCAGAGGTGATCAGTTTGCCGATTGATCAGGGAAACCCGCCGTATCTGAAATGGATCAGTGACACTGTACCCGAGTGACCGGCAGAGTCACATGCTGCACTTCAGACTGTTTACAGCTGTTAGACGACTCGTAACAAAAAATTATACCTTGAGTTTCTTTAATTTGATGTTTGTCTCAACAGTAAAATGTGTCTATCCACAGCACAAAGTCAAATATTAAAGAGCGTCTCTGAGCGGACAATAATGTATGAGCAGTTTTTGTACCAGGTTTGTTTGTGAGCATCAATTTTATATGCAATAATCATTTTAAAGGGATAGTTCACCCAGATGTAAAAATGTTGTCATCATTTACTCACCTTTAAGTTGTTCACAATCTCTATACATTTCTTTGTACCGTTGACATTTTCATTTCCATTTATGCATTTGGCAGACGCTTTTATCCAAAGCATTGCATTATATGGTATACATTTGTTTCTGAGTATGTGCAATCCCTGGGATCGAACTCATGACTTTGGTGTTGCGAGCGCCATGATCTAACCACTGAGCTACAGGAAAGATATTTGGGCAAATGCTTATAACCAAACAGTTCTTTGCCCCATTGACTATCATAGTAGGAAAAATTACTTTATATTTGTTTTGTTCTGTTGAACACAAAATAAGATATTTTGAAGAATGTAGGACAATAAACAGTTCTGGGGCACTTTTGACTATCATTTTTCCTACTATGATAGTCAATGGAGTCCAAGTACTGTTTGGTTACAAGCATCTTTCTCTGTGTTCAACCGAACAAAGACATTTATACAGATTTAAAACAACTAAAGAGCGAGTCATTCATGACAGATACAAATGATACATAAAACATTTATTTTTATTACAATCTAATTTACAATAAATGTAGTGTCATTTGCTCTAAAGAAAATGATCTGCTATGAATATGAACTGAATGATTATGCCTCTCACCATGTACATTAATACTGTAATAAACATTTTCTGCCATCCAGCGTAATATAAATCCTGTGATTATCAGTTAAAGTGATAGTTCACCCAAAAAATAAACTTCTGTCATGAATGACTCGCTCTCTAGTTCTAAATCTGTATAAATGTCTCTGTTTGGTTGAACACAGAGAAAGATGCTTGTAACCAAACAGTTCTTGGACTCCATTGACTATCATAGTAGGAACAATGACAATGATAGTCAAAAGTGCCCCAGAACTGTTTATTGTCCTACATGCTTCAAAATATCTTATTCTGTGTTCAACAGAACAAAGAAATGTTTACAGATTGTGAACAACTCAAAGGTGAGTAAATGATGACAGAATTTTTATTTGTGGGTGATCCTTTGACAGCGGCACTATTTCTGACATTTGTGTGTCTGATGTTTTAAGGTGTGTATCCCCAACACACACATCTATTTTTTTAGAAGATGCATTACATTTAGTGCGTCTGATGTACATGATGTGCACTGAACACTGCAGAGCCCTTAAATATCTGAACACACACACACACGTAGCGCAGCAGCTTGAAGATGTGTAGCTGTCTAAATGTCAAAGAGGGAATCAAAATATAATGATCTCTTCTCAGAATCAAACGCTTTTAAGCAATGTGTCTGTAATGTGCAACAGATCCACAGTTTTGTCCAGTCACTTCAGATGGACACATGTTTGTCAGTGTTGAATGAAGCTGTGATGTTTGTGCTGTGAGTTCAGAGGTCACCTCCATTCATTTTGGTTTTTGTGGTTCTGTCATGTCAATATTACAGATAACTGATTTCCAGAGCGGAGATGTTCTCCATCAGGGTTTTTTCTGCTCTTTGTGCTCCATTGTGAACAGCAGCTGTGGGTTCAGGGTTCAGACCGATGGAGCGTTCACCTCCTCCACCCGCAGCGGCTTCTACTCTTCCCGTGTCCCGCTGGTATCCGTTGCTCCCACCGCAGAGCTCCGTCTCGTCATCCGTCTCATTTTCTTTTTCCGTGTGTTTCAGAAGATTTCTGGGTTCCAGTTCTCTCCGGATCTCCTCCAGCGGTACGGCCATCATCATTCCCGTCCCCTGCTGCTGATCCTGGTTCTCTACACGTCGAGATGATCGACACAGAGCTTTCCTGAAGCCTCTTTTAAAGTTCTCCGACAGAAAGCCGTAGAGGATGGGGTTGGCGCAGCTGTTGGCGTAAGACAGAACCACGACAAAATAATACAGTCCGCGGAACTCTCCTGGGAGCAGAACTAACAGGTTTACGATGTTTAAGACATAAAACGGCAACCAGCAGAACACGAATACCGCCACCACAATCACCACCATCCTCGTGATCTTGCGTTCGGACTTTCTGCGTCTGAGAGACGAGACTCGAACCCTGCGGCCGGAGCTGCGCACCTTCACCACGATCAGCAGATAGCACAGGCAGATCACCGTCAGCGGGCCGAAAAAGCCCACCGTCGCCGTGTAGATGATGAAAGTGGCTTTCCAGACCTCCGCTGGCTCCGGCCACACGATGCTGCAGTTTCCATCATCCTGCAGAACGTCTGCAAACACCACCACGGGCAGAACGACCACGAAAGACACCGCCCATACCGTGGCATTCACGGCCTTTGCCACGCGCGGCTGGCGCCACCTAGAGCAGCGGAGGGGATGCACTACAGCCAGATATCTGTCGATGCTCATCACGGTCAGACAGAAGATGCTGGTGAACTGATTAATGGCGTCCACCGTCATCACCAGACGACACATGAAGGAGCCGAAGGGCCAGGACAGGAGGCCGTTTTGCACGGCAAGAAAAGGTAAACCCAACATGAAGAGTTCATCGGCTATGGCCAGATTCAGGATGTAGATGTTTGTCACTGATTCTGCTTGAGAGTATCGCAGCACAATGTGAATGACAAGAGTGTTTCCAATCAGACCGACTACACACACGGTGATGTAGATCAGAGGGATGAGGACACCGGCAGCGTCTGGCACGTAAAACACTCCGTTTGTAAAGTTGTGTGGGGATCCGTGCGGAGACAGATCGCTCGGAGGGGAATGTGAAGGAGGAAGCGTTTGGCTGCGATCTGAGGAGTTCCTCAACAAGTCTTCTGCTCCTGAGGGCTGTGAGATGAAGCTGAGGGTGGATGTCATCCTGTGGATCTCCATCACTGCTACAACACGTTTAAACAGCTGATCTCGACGTCTGCTCATGTGACCTGTAAGTGAGAAAACACTGACGTCATTACTCATACAAGTGATGGCAATGAAAATTTGAGCTCTTATAGTGCAGTACACGGTCTTATGATAGTTTGCGAATCAGATACACGTGTTTCTTTCTTTGTGTTTGACAGGACAGGTTTACAATGACATGAGGGAACTGTTTGATTTGACAGTACAGGTCTTGAACAGATCACCCAAACACGGTTCATGAATGTCTAAACAAACTGAACTCTAAGACAGAACACGCGTCAGCTTCCGGAACAAGCGCTTTGATCGCGAGTCGGGTGTGTTAATAAGCGGGAATTGAATGTTTGCTTGTTGTTTTTCCAGCTAATTATTGACTGAAAGAGTGAATGTGAGAGCGACAGGAGAGTCACGTCTGAGGTTCATGAACTCGACATGATGGTGGTGTTTGTGGACCCCGAGCGAGCGGTAAATAAGAGGCTTCGTCTCTCTCTCTCTCTCTCTCTCTCTCTCTCTCTCACACAGAGACACAATGAACACATGACTCAAACTACACCACATTTCATTAAGACTGCAGGTCAGATGAAAACATGCTGAATGAATTCTCTGATGATAACTGTGTTTCTATCTCTGTGTAAGCGACACCAATTACAGCGTCTGGCCGTGGATTTCAAAGGCACAGCGTCATTATTTTGCCTGTTTTGATACAGAACAGCTTTTTAGGATAAATTTTATAGTGCCAGAAGAGACGAGAGATCAGTGCAGACATGAGCCATTTATAGGGTTTGTTATGGCTGGAATAAAATCTGCCGGTTTAGTCTACAGTTAATGGACTCTGAACATGTGCTGTCTTAAAGGCACAGTATTTTTAAATACATAAGCCAGAAGTATGGACAAGCCATACGTTTGGGTGTTTATGTCATCTAGTGGTTTGGTAGAAAATAATATCAAAGGCACCTTTAGCCCTGTCATACCCGAATCGTTTTTAGATCATCTGACTAAATAGTAATAAATGAATTGCGTCTAATTCAATATGATGAAATAAAACCATGTCATCAAACGCAACATTTATAAATAAAACTTTATTACTTTACATCATCCATAATATATTCACATCTGATTGATTACCAACAGCGGTGGAGTTGAACGCTCCTTCACAGCATCATCATGCTATCCTGTTGTTGTTGTTTTCAACATATCTGTGCAGATTTTGCATACTGCGTGCACCTTTGAGAGTCCTAAAGCATGACTGTGAGATTTCAACTCAACTCAAGTTTATTTATATAGCGCTTTTTACAATTTTCATTGTTACAGAGCAGCTGTACAGGAGACAAAATGACTAGAAGCAAAAAGAAAGTAGGAATAACAAAATGAATAAATACACCCCAATTTCACATACCACCCAAAAAAAAAAAGAGAATATATGGCACACAAACACATGCAACCACACAGCGCACGGGGATCTTTTTAATATCTTATTTCTCCTAGACATCAATGAGGTTAAATAAAGAGCAAATAAAACTTCTGCTTAAGTCTCATCTGTGTCTCAGATATTTCTCCTGAGAAAATATGTCTCTGTCATTAGAGTTTCAGAAGAGATGTGAACACAATATCTCAAAACTGAGCTCAGATTTGTCTCGTCTTCAATCTAAAAAGTCAATATTATTAAAGATCTCAATGTGAACTCAAACATTTCTCATCAAATGTACTCAAATCCAGATTATGAAAGAGTAACATGTGAGCAGTTGCATTTCAGTAGTTCTGCCAAATATTTCAAGAAAAAATATATTATGTACATGTGTCAAACACTTTCAGTGACATGTTAACACTTTTGTGTGTTTGTTGTGTGTTAGTTTACACTGATGTCGAGGTGTAACAGTGGAAGTGTGTTTGATTGACAGTTATTATTCTTTATTCTGTTCAGATAATAAACGCTCCCTGATACACAATAAGAAAAACACAATCTCCCTTCCTGAGGTGTGCGTGCGCTTGCTCTCTATTGCGCTTTATTCTTTTATGCTCTTTTAGACACGGCACATGTTGCGTCTCTACTGCGTCTAACAGAGGCGGACTTCCCCTATTTCTATGGTGTGTGTGCGTGTGTGTGCGTGCGCATCAGAGATGTTAGTTGGTAGACTCTGATGTGTTTGGTGGAGGTTTATTTATGGTTGTGAATGAAGCAGCGTCAGTGTGAACAGATGTGCAGGTTAATCTGGATTAATGACGGCTCTGTGAACAAAAGCTTCAGTCGTTTTTATCTTCAGTCAAATCGCTGCTATTGAAGAAAATCCTTTCAGCGCATCACAAACATCTGCAGTTGCTGATCTGTGATCAGTCATTACGACAGCTCTTAAATCATTTCATCTATTTGAGAATTCAATACGTTTCACTTCACAAAGAATTAAGTGCGTCTGTAATTTATTACGCAATTCACATGCAAATGTGAGTCACACGTGAAGAAGGGGCTAAATCTATCCTAATGGATCTACAGAGACACTCAGCGTTCAGTTTGATTTAAATTCGGCACAGAAAATCTATTTAACAAACCTGTGCGTGGGACGTGAACATGTTTATGTGTGAATCGCAGAGAAAAGCTTTAATAAAGAAATGAGACTTTGCACATGTGATTGTTTCTTTGTTTTTACACACAGACACTTGAGTTAAAGTGATTTTCTGTGATAGTCAACAGCTGTTGTGAACACGTCTGACCTTCAAACTGCATTTCTTTTTAAGAATAAACATTACACGATGATGCTGTCTGTAGACACACGAGCTCTTTAATGCTCAAATGATTCAGAAACAAACAGAACATATGTGTAACAATATCTGCTCATGTATATAGAGCTATATGATGAAATGACGTCTGCGTCAACATACATAATGGTTTTACTTCTTTAAGAAATTCTCTCTTAGGGTTTTATCACATTTCTATTTATTTACACACAGAAGGTTCAATGAAACCTCGAAAGTTACCCTAAAATAAACAAATCTGTAATTTTGACAATTTGTTGTCAATTTTGCTTTAGATCACAGTTTAAGATGATTTTCATCTGAATACACAGGACTGCTCTGAGACGACTCTTGTGAGATGCAATGCTGTATGAAAGCAGATGTAAAACATGTCTGATCCTCCTCAGAGACCCCTGATGTCTGACAGCAGTGTGAGTATCATCACAACATTTCTTCATCTGTAAAGTCACAGAGTCACAGTGATGTGTAACTTCACTATAAATGTGTTTGTGTGTGTGATTTGTGCATGCAGTGCACAGAACTACATGTGTGTGTTCACAAAAACAACACCTTTAAATCTCTCACACACACACACACACACACACACACACAACATGTTTAGTTGCTTTTAAATGCAGGACTTCACTTTAAAATCACAGAGTAAAACAGAAACTTACCGATAATAAACTTCAGTCAGTGTGTCTTCACCTGCACGCCTGCTGTTGAGAAATGAAACACAGCCACAGCAGCACGGCACGGAAACACAGCATCCCGTTGCCGGGCAACCGGAGCAATGATGCTGTGTGTGTGGAGAGAGAGAGAGAGAGAGAGAGAGAGAGAGAGAGAGAGAGAGCGAGAGAGAGAGAGAGAGAGAGAGAGCGAGAGAGAGAGAGAGAGAGAGAGAGAGAGAGAGAGAGAGAGAAGAGAGCTAGAGAGAGAGAGAGAGAGAGAGAGAGAGAGAGCGAGAGAGAGAGAGAGAGAGAGAGAGCGATAGAGAGAGAGAGAGAGATCTCTAGAGAGAAGAGACTCTCTCTCTCTCTCTCTCGAGAGATCTCTCTCTCTCTCTCTCTCTCTATGCTCTCTCTCTCTCTCTCCTCTCTAGAGAGATCCTGTAAGATTGCACATGTGGGGTCAGATAAACCTGAACTCAGACTGCTGTGTTTTTAAAGCTCTTTCCACATAAACAGATCCACATCGAACAGTGATTTGAATTTTTTTTTTCATTTTATATGTAATTTTGTCTATTCATAATAACATTTTGTATTGACTGACAGTTCATCTGAACATCATAATATGATTAAGTGTAAATTTGAACAATATTAGTACTGATCAGAAGACGAACTCAGTTCAGATTGTGTGTGTCTGCGGTGCATCATGTGATGTGTGACTGGGGTCAGAGGTCAGCGGCGGGGGCGGGGCTAAATATCTATAAGACACTCTCATTATATAGTACTAGTGTATTTTAGTGTCTCTGATCATGACGGCTCATCTTCTGTCTGAAATATCTTTGTGTTAAATAAATGTGAAGGCAGGAGTTTAGGAGCTGATGTGAATCTTTCTGTTTATTTTTATTCTAAAACTGCTGAACAGAAAACACAATATGAAACAAACATATACAGATCATAGAACAGGGAAAAAATAAAACATGTCATTTCTTCTATAAATGATATTCTACTGCATAGTTAAAGTGTAGAGTTGAAACGGTTCATGTCATGTTGTGTTCATTGAAGAAGTTAAAGTGATTTGACATTTACATCCAGTGAGAGAATTTTTATGCATTTGACATCAAATGCTTTTATAGAAAGTGATTTAGACACCTGTGTGCTGCTAACACAATAACACAAACACCGTCTGCACATTCTGAAAGAGAAACACAGAATCTCCTAATAGAGCTGAAGATGCTGCAGTTATAATCTGAACACATGTGATATGAGACTCTTCATCGGCTGTTAGAGTCGCTTCCATCATTCATTGAGAAAAACACACAGGCGTCCATCAACATTTCTCTCTCTGTTATTGGAGTTAAAGGAGATTCACCAGCAGATGGCATCATGTGTCAAGTGTCATGTGAAGCTGAAGTTTTGTGATGTACAGCAGAAGTTGTCGTGCGGAAACGCTTCACTTCTGGTGTGAAACGGTTCAGGGCAGGGCAGCTTATAGAGGAACTCTAACACAAACATGAAGAAAACCTGCACAAACTGAAGGCTTCAGTCAATCTTATTCTGTCACCATGATGGAGTGTCAAACAGGTAAGAGAGAGAGTTTCACCTTATCTAAACACTGAAAACATCAGGACACGTTTCACTTATTTCTATCACTGCTGTATTGAGACACTTTATATGTCAATGTTGAACATTACAGAAGAAGAGTTTAATGCTCATTGAAGTCTAATGTGAGAGAAATAATGACATACTACATACTCATAACACATTGAGATCTCTCACTTTTCATGTCACACTGTAAAATCATTCAGTAAAAATAAGGCACAATATACTGTATTAATGTGAAGGAATTTTCCATATTCAGTTTTACAAGTTGTTTTACCTGTATTTAACATTTTGCACTGCCTTGAAGTACATTTGAGCATTAACAGAAATGTACATAAAATAAACGGATTGGCATAAGATTACCAGTATTTTCCATTATTGATTTTTTTTTACAGTGCAGACTTTAGTATCTTGAGAAATCTGAGATGTTTGAGACAATGTTGAGATCTGTGAGACATGAAACACTTCTCATGAGTTCTGAGTTTCTCTGCATCTCAGTTTATCTGGATGGATATTACATCTTAAAAAGATTTTGTGATTGTTCTTTTCTCTAGACAAACAGCAGGCATGTTGTTTTCGGATTTAAGGAGTTTGTACTGTATTCGTGTACATTTCTCTTCTTTTTTCTGTTTTTATTGTTTGGACTGACTAATGTCTATATGGATGCATGGCACACGCACACACACACACACACACGCAAGCGCACGCACGCACGCACGCACGCACGCACGCACACACACACACACACAGCATGACAACAGATTTCCTGTTTCATAAAGCAGAAGAGTTCTGTAAATAGACGCTAAAGCTCATTGTTCATATGTTGTGAATGTGTGTGTGTGTGTGTGTGTGTGTGTGTTGTCATTTAAGATTGATCAATAGTGTGATATTGTCATTTGTGTAAATCAAAGCCATGTTTGTGTTCAAGGAATGGTCATCATTGTTTGAACTCCAGTGTTTGTGAGTTTGATGTCTGCTGTAACATCCCAGTTGTGTTGGATGTTTGTTTCTCTTGTTTATGTTTTCATGGTGTTTCCTCAGATTTTACAGTAGAGGAGAAGATGGAACTTGAGCGACTGAAGATACACAAACAGATCCTGCTGGAGGATATTGAAGTAAGTGAACATCATCAGTACTGAACACAATCATCACATGTTTCATTCAGAAATCACAACAGACAACATTACTTCTACAGTAAAAAATAGAATAAAAGTAGCTAATATATATATATATTATTTACACACATACATACATGTGAAGGGATTAAATGAAAATGATTTAAAGCTTCATTATCACAGTGTTGGCAAAACACTTGTCAAGCTCTAAAACACGCTTTTTTTTTACAGAAACTAAAGAAACAGATTGAAAACGTCATGACAGACATTCAGGGCTTTAAATCAGCAGAAGACAAGTGAGTGAATTTCTCTGTGTGAGACACACATGCGTCATTGAGACATTCATCTCTGTTGTTGTTGTTGTTGTTGTAGTAAAACGCTGGAGAGAGAGAAACGCTTCTGCAGTGGAAAAAAGAAGTTTAACATGGACCCTAAGAAGGTGAGTAATGAAATGCTAAAGATTTTCTGTCACATGTTTGTTTCCAGTGTGAGATGAAGTTTAAGAAGATGAAGTGGAAACTGACGTCTCCCACAGATGTCATGTGTGGTCAGTGGTGTGAAGATCTGAAGTCCATGAGATCATGTTTGATTAATATTACTGACAACAGACACAAACGTTCAGTATTAACCCTTGTATGGTGTTCGGGTCTGTGGCACCCATTTTCATTTTTTAGCAAAATAAGTTTTTTTTACAAATAATTACAGGGCTGCCAACTTTTGAGCTCAGCTAGGAGGAAGAATTTTGTTGTTGGCCCATAACTGCAGAGGGTCTGTGATGGCGGAAAGCAAAACCCTTGCATTAGAAGTATTGTGATTGTCAAAACATTTGATAACATAATTTCATTACTTTGATGAATTTTAGGTGAACTGTCCCTTCAGATTAATTTTGAGCACAGACCCGACAAGAGCTGCGTCTACATTTGTCAACCACATACGTCATTGAGGTCAACTACACATACAACATCTTATTTCAGCTAAAAAAAACATTATATTTCTCTTAAGACGTAATCAGTTTTGTTTCTAGACACTTGGGAGATCTTGTCAAAGGAATAAAGAAACTGACAAATAAAGAAAAAGTGTTTGTCTATTAGAATATATTGTTAAATAACGCATTTGCAAATACGTTTTTTATTTTTATAGGTTTACCACAACCTATAAACAGACTGCAAAGCTAAACAACTTACCATGTTTTATTCGTTTTCCTAGACTGAAAGTGAAAGGGAATTTACTTAAATTAATTGTACACATGTATTCCTAATCTTATCCCCAATAAAGCGACTCTTTACTATCTCTAAATATTTCATTTTAAAAGGCGTTTTGTAGTTTGCAACAGTGAATACTATCGCTTAACATTTCCATTGTTGAAAAATGGTCAAATATTGATGCGTTGCACTTAAACCTTAACTGTGTTCTTTGATTTGATTGGTCACCACAACGGTATACAATATCAATAACTCCGCCTTCTTACATTTGATTGGCCAATGGCCACCTTACTTTGACATTGAGGTCTACTGCTGGACCGCTGAGTTTGCAGCACCAAAATACAGATGACAGATAACAAAATACATATAGACTGACTCATTTCACTGGCATGAAATAGTTTTGAATAGATGAATAGTTTTTTAATTCAGACTCATTGGCTCCACTTGTGACATACAGGATGTTTGGGTCAATAAATACATGTTAGGAGTGGAAGTTATAGGTCCTATGTACCTTCACTGTTCCTGTTTGGGCCTGCTTTAGTGTGTGTGTGTGTGTGTGTGTGTGTGTGTGTGTGTGTGTGTGTGTGTGTGTGTGTGTGTGTGCGTGCGTGTGTGTGTGTGTGTGTGTTTCTGAGTGTGTGTGTGTGTGTGTGTGTGTTTCTGAGTGTGTGTGTGTGTGTGTGTGTGTGTGTGTGTGTGCGCGTGTGTGTGTTTCTGAGTGTGTGTGTTTCTGAGTGTGTGTGTGTTTCTGAGTGTGTGTGTGTGTGCGTGCGTGTGTAGTCGAGGAGGTTAGAGACAGGAGTTGTGTTTGCTGAGCGGATGGAGATGAAACTCACCCCCCTTTGTGTTTCTTTTGGCTTCTAAATAATGTTTGTGGTTTTGTGACACTGCTACACAAAGAGCAAGACCACTGAGAGAAGAGGCGAGACATGAGATCTCATGCTGAGAAACACCTGAAACATCACATACGGACATACAGACAATCTCAAACATTAAAACGCTTTCAGCTGCAACAACATAAACAAACTTAACTTCCTGTAGACCTTCGCAAACAATTTCATTTAATACAATACATTTATATTAATATAAATGATTCATAAATTAAATTTGAAATTTGTATATTAGAATCAAACACAGACTTTAGTCCAGACACGTTCCTTTAAAAAAACCATGTAGTAAAGACTAAGAAAAGTGACTTCAGTTTGAAGAAATACAGAAACAAATCCAAAAGAAGCCTTTGTGTGTGCGTGTGTGCGTGTGTGTGTGTGTGTGTGTGTGTGTGTGCGTGTGTACCGAGCTGAGTTCAGTGGTGTGTGTGTGTGTGTGTGTGTGTACCGAGCTGAGTTCAGTGTGTGTGTGTGTGTGTGTGTGTGTGTGCGTGTGTGTGCGTGTGTACCGAGCTGAGTTCAGTGGTGTGTGTGTGTGTGTGTGTACCGAGCTGAGTTCAGTGGTGTGTGTGTGTGTGTGTGTGTGTGTGTGTGCGTGTGTACCGAGCTGAGTTCAGTGGTGTTTGTGTGTGTGTGTGTGTGCGTGCGTGCGTGCGTGCGTGTGTGTGTACCGAGCTGAGTTCAGTTGTGTGTGTGTGTGTGTGTGTGTGTGTGCGTGCGTGCGTGCGTGCGTGTGTGTGCGTGTGTACCGAGCTGAGTTCAGTGGTGTGTGTGTGTGTGTGTGTGTGTGTGTGTGTGTGTGCGTGTGTACCGAGCTGAGTTCAGTGCTGTGTGTGTGTGTGTGTGTGTGTGTGTGTGTGTGTGTGCGTGCGTGCGTGTGTGTGCGTGCGTGTGTACCGAGCTGAGTTCAGTGGTGTGTGTGTGGTGTGTGTGTGTGTGTGCGTGCGTGCGTGTGTGTGCGTGCGTGTGTACCGAGCTGAGTTCAGTGCTGTGTGTGTGTGTGTGTGTGTGTGTGTGTGTGTGTGCGTGCGTGTGCGTGTGCGTGTGTACCGAGCTGAGTTCAGTTGTGTATGTATGTGTGTGTGCGTGCGTGCGTGCGTGCGTGTGCGTGTGTACCGAGCTGAGTTCAGTTGTGTATGTATGTGTGTGTGTGTGTGTGTGTGTGCGCGCGCGCGTGCGTGCGTGTGGGTGTGTGTACCGAGCTGAGTTCAGTTGTGTATGTATGTGTGTGTGTGTGTGTGCGTGCGTGCGTGCGTGTGTGCGTGTGTACCGAGCTGAGTTCAGTTGTGTATGTATGTGTGTGTGTGTGTGTGTGTGTGTGCGTGCGTGCGTGTGTGTGTGTGCGTGTGTACCGAGCTGAGTTCAGTTGTGTATGTATGTGTGTGTGTGTGTGTGTGTGGGGGGGGGGGGGGCGTGTGTGGGGCGTGTGTGTGTGCGCGCGTGTGTGTGCGTGTGTACCGAGCTGAGTTCAGTTGTGTATGTGTGTGTGTGTGTGTGTGTGTGTGTGTGTGTGTGTGTGTGTGTGTGGGCGTGTGTGGGGCGTGTGTGTGTGCGCGCGTGTGTGTGTGTTGTGCGAGCTGAGTTCAGTGGTTTGTGATGTTTGTGTGTTTCAGGGTATAAAGTATCTTGTTGAGAATGAGCTGCTGGATTGGAAAGCAGAGCCGGTGGCTGACTTTCTGTATAAAGAGGAAGGACTGAACAAGACGGCCATTGGAGAGTTCCTGGGGGAGAGGTGACACAAACACACAAACACACAAACACACAAACACAAGTGTTAATGTTACAGTCAAACTCATGTAGTCACCAGAATCATCTGAAACACAGCAGGAGTGTAAATGATTCATGTGTCATGAGAATCTTGTGATATCTGCAGAGAGGAGATGCACCTGCACATCCTGAAAGCGTTTGTGGACCTGCATGAGTTCTCACATCTCAACCTGGTCCAGGCGTTACGGTGAGAAGAAATGTCTATAAGTCTCTAACACATGTTCACATACAGTCAGATCTCGTAGGACACATGTCAATGTTCTTCTCTGCGGGTCCTCAGCCAGTTCTTATGGAGTTTCCGTCTGCCGGGTGAAGCTCAGAAGATTGACCGTATGATGGAAGCTTTTGCCACACGTTACTGTAACTGTAACCCGGGTGTGTTTCAGTCCACAGGTGAGCCGTGTTCCCCGTCACATGTTTTCTGACCCGCTGAAGTCGAAATCCTTTATAATCGTATTGTTTGTGTGTCTTCAGACACTTGTTACATTCTGTCGTTTGCCATCATCATGTTGAACACGAGTCTGCACAACCCAAACGTGAAGGACAAAACCACACTGGAGCGATTCATCAGCATGAACCGAGGAATCAACAACGGCAGCGACCTGCCTGATGACCTGCTGACGGTGAGCAGCCAATCAGATTCAGCCCTCGCTGGTCACATGATCCTCACGAGGAACGATTGAGCAGGTGAAAATCTATTGTTGTTTTATTTTCATCAGAATCTGTACAACAGCATTCGTAATGAACCCTTCAAGATCCCAGAGGATGATGGGAATGATCTGACACACACATTCTTCAATCCTGACAGAGAGGGCTGGCTCCTGAAACTGGGTACACTCCCTCTCTCTCTCTCTCTCTCTCTCTCTCTCTCCTCT
>JAOTQM010000739.1:0-50742 GCA_026939265.1 Oreonectes daqikongensis
ACTGACAGTGAAGGGAAACTCCGGACACGCGTGTGTGTGCGCGCGTGTGTGTGTGTGTGTGTGTGTGTGTGTGTGTGCGTGCTGTGACGGCCGCAGGCTTTAACTCCAGATGTGAGAATGTTTGGTATTCTGTGGGTCACACTGTTCACTGTAATCTTTGACTACATGATTATTAATGTTGTTCCTGACAGGGTTTGGAGGCCACACACACACACACACACACACACACACACACACTAAATGTTCTTCATAATGAAAGAAGGCTCTATGGTTGATGAGAAATTCAGTTTTCCTGTATCTCAGTGGTTAGATCATGACGCTAGTAACACCAAGGTCACGGGGTTAATCCCAGGTATTACACATACTCAGATACAAATGTACAGTATAATGTAGTGGAAGTCGCTTTGGATAAACATCATTTAGCAATCACTTTTATCTAAAGTGACTTACAGGAGTGAGAAAACAATAAATCACTTCATCATAGAGATGCAAAAGTACACTGTAAAAAAATCTCAACTAATTTTTTAAAGATTCTTTTTTGCATTGGATTTTTTTAGTTGAACTGACTGACAAAAGTTGAGATAATTTACATAATTATGTCAAATCAAATAGATTGGACAAATCAATTGGATTAACTTACTAAATTAAGTTATTTTTACAGTGAACAAGAAGAGTTGTTAAGAGTAAGTAGGAGAGAGAGAGAGAGAGAGAGAGAGAGAGAAAGAGGGTTTAGAGGTTTTTTATTTATTTAGTGAGGGATACAGATGGACTGAAGTTGGATGATCAAGGTTCAGGTCACAGTTTGAGGACATTTTGTGTGGTTTTCATATGATTTGTGATCATCAAGAACTACAAAACAACTGAACGCTGAAAACACTGTCTCTGTAGTTTATACGTTTAGACTGACAGTTCAAGGCTCAACTAACTAACTCAATTCTTTCTTGATCAAGCTGCATGAATTCAGGTTCATTCATATGAAGAACACAGTATCTCATATATATGAAGAGATTTGAGTCTGGCTCTGGTTGATGTTAGTTTATTTGTATAATTTTATGTTGAATTCCTCTCAGAGACACGAGGGAATTGAATGTTTTGTGCAGGATTTGTGTGTGTTCTCCTCTGAATGACTTTCACAGAGTTTAAAAGTTGAATATTTCAGGACGGTGACGGCTGATAAAGTTTCTGTGCTGTAATTCACACTGACAGCTCAACTCTGTACTGCAGTGGAGGGGTGGGACTGATGTTTGATTGACAGCTGCTCTCTCCTGCAGGAATGCATCTGTATAAGCGATTCTCCACTGCATGGCTCAACACGCCACACGACAGCAAACAGAACACGACCGCCGTTTACTCACCTGCCCGCGTGTGTGTGTGTGTGTGTGTGTGATCATAGATTAAGGGTTGATACACACACACACACACACACACACACACACGGGTCCCACCCAGCGTAATGACAGCTTTTACCTGAAGCGAGAGAACACGTTTACTGAAACATCCTGCAGAACGGAAGAGAACAAAAACACACACACAGCTGTTTCATCTGAGCGCTCGCATGCTGACCTCAATGCTTACAGACATAAATAAGATACACCTTCATCATTTATCCAAACTAAAGCTGTTCTTAAAAAGTACATAACACCAGATCTGACCAATCACAGCAGACGAAACAAATCATTTCAGAGTCAGTCAAGAATTAATGTAAATAAAACTGCTTATTATTACGAAACAATAGTGTTTTTACACTATATATGTACATAAACCTGTTGTCGGACACTCCAGAAACCAAAGTAGACTCTTAGAAATCACGAGCTATGTACTCTTTAAAACAAAAACACTTTAACATATTTGCTCAAAACAAAATCTCATCTGTGTGTGTGTGTGTGTGTGTGTGTGTGTGTGGTCCTGGTAAACCCTACAGTACGGGGACAAAATGTCCCCACAAAGATGACAATATCCAACATTGGATGGACATTTTTTTGTCCCCATGAGGAAACAAGCCTATAAATCATACAGAATGATGTTTTTTGAAAATCTAAAAGAGCAGAAAGTTTTATGTGATTCTTAGGTTTAGGTTTAGGGGATAGAATATATAGTTTGTACAGTATAAAAACCATTACGTCTTAAAACATGGAAACCCAACACGTGTGTGTGTGTGTGTGTGTGTGTGTGTGTGTGCGTGCGTGCGCGTGTGTGTGTAACATCAGTGGAGAGGAGCTCATGTTAGAAATATTCCTGCTGGAATGTTGCATTCGTCTCTTTTCACCATATTTGGACATCATGAATTCATTCAAATCTGTCATATTTGAGAGAGAATATCAGACTTGAGCAGAAACATATGAAGACACAAAACAAATCTGCTAAAATGAGTCGGACTTATCCAGCGGCATTAATAACTCTTGAGAATACACTGAATATAAATGATAACAAACCTCATAAACTCATTTATATAAACACACGAGTTTGTGAGTCAGGCTGGATGATCTTTGTGTTACAGTGAACACACACACACACACACACACACACACACACACACACTGATATAAGACTCGACATGCTTGTGTGTTTCAAAGACACTTGAATGTGTGGAACCCTGGTTCTAGATTCATCTCCACGTAAAGACTTTTATCTTCATGATCATTCTTACTCTAACATTTCCCATCATGCACCTGTGCAATGCTTTAAACTGTTCAACTTGATAATATTACTGTATGTTAACACATAATTGTCAAAATTTCATTTAGTTTCTTGTAAATTGTTTATGGAAACATAAAACCTCTTCTGAGCTTTGAAAGGATTGTGACGTTTTCACCTATGAAATAAAACAATATTTATTTAATTTATTCATGATTTTCCCTAAAGGTGCAGAGGATCATCCTGGAACACACACAGACGGCCTTGGACTCGATGACCTCATGTGTGTGTGTGTGTGTTTTATTCTCATCGTGTTGTTATAGAATAAACATGTACGCTGGTAATGTGTTTGTGCTGACAGACGCGTTTAAGGTCGTGTGTTATGGACAGGTGCCCAGCGACAGCTGCGTCAGGACGACAGGCTGCTGCCAACAGCTCACTTTTGAGTGGAGATAAACTGCAGAGGTCAGAGGTCACATGAGGGGAAGTGACCTAATGCTCTGTAGTCATGGCAGCTGGTGTGTTGTCATGGTAACAGGAATCTAATCACAGACTATTATTATATCCAGAAGTAGAATGATGGTCTGCACTGAACTCTGAACCACTGAAAACAACTGAAGTCTCAGCACTGATGTGAACAGCAAACGGCTCGAGAGGGTCGAGATGTAATCCGGCTGCTGTTCAGCACATGGGATGGATTTGATCCAGCAGAGGATTCTGGGAAAACATCACAGCTGGTAGAAATATGTGGCTTGCTTTAGTCACACATGCCGATGAAGCTTTTCTCATCTGAAGAACCAAACTCACGCACGTCCACACGAATGAAGTCAGTTTACACTCTAGAATGAGACAAATAAATAATCTAACAGTCTTTCATTTGTCTGAGTGTTATCTTGTGTGTTGGGATCTGAGGAAAACAATGGGTTTTATTGGGATTATGAGTTGTGGTTTGGGTTCATGAGGATGTTTCGCTCAACGCACCTGCAGTTCAGGTAACACACAGCTGTAATCTGACTTCAGGTGAACACAAACACAATGTGCCACCATGAGTCCCCACACAGTTTTCATAACAGCTAAATATGGAGAGTAATGATGTGTCTGACAGATCCAGAGATATGAGCAACACGCACGCACGCACGCACACACACACGCACGCACGCACGCACGCACGCACGCACGCACACACACACACACACACACACACACACACTGAGAGAGTGAGATATGATGAGGGTGGAAGTTCTGCTTTAGTGAGCATGATAACACACACACACACATTCATTTATATTCGTGTGTGTGTGTGTGTGTGTTATCTGCCAGGTGGCCTCAGGAATCTCAAGCTAAATCAATTCTTTAATTACGCCAATATCTTTCTGCGTGCGGGCGTGCGTGCGTGCGTGCGTGCGTGCGTGCGTGCGTGCGTGCGTGCGTGCGTGCAGATGAATTTCAAGTTACTCTGTCCAGGTTCATCCAGCTCTCCCTCACACACACACTTCCGGTGCTTCACTGTCATCTAGTGTTTAGTGGTGGTACTGCAGGACATACATCTAGACTAGAGCAGTGGTCACCAAGCCTGGTCCTGGAGAGCTACTGTCCTGCAGACCCTGCTTTAACACACCTGTCTGTAATTATGAAGCAACCCTGAACACCTTGATTAGAGAGTCCAGGTGTGTTTGATTGGGGTTGAAGCTATAATCTTCAGGTAGGTAGCTCTCCAGGAGCAGGGTTGGTGACCACTGGACTAGAGGATTGAAATTGTGTTACTCTCAGACCCTATGTGCATACAGATAACACTAACACAGAATAAAAAATATACAGATAAATACATCTGTTCAGAAGGAAAAGATTCATAATCATCAACAGAACTGCATTTGTTACACAACTTCACACATATCAACACATAACCTGTACAAGACAAACACTGCAGTAATATTGTATCATTATATATTAATATGATTGATCTGTAGTTAAGGTTAATCTCAATGTAAATGTCTCTCATATACAAAACTGAGTGAGTTTATTTTTCAATTTTTTTCTGGAGACATTTGAGCTTCTAGGAATCTTTCGGGAAATTTCTTATTTTCCGATTTTTGCATTTACTATAGAATTGGTACAGACATACAAATGTCGTGGGCTGCTATTATTTAATGTAATCGTTTTCCTATTTGTATTATTAGGCTATTTTAGTTTCTTTTTTCTGCTTGGAAGTATTTAAGCCCTGAAGTTCTCCAGCAGAGGTCAGTGTTTGACTGAATCGTATAATAATTATGGAGAGGTACCGTATAGACTATATAGGCAGGGTCGGTTCTAGGCATGAGCAGGGGTGGGCTGAGCCCACCTAAACGTCTGTCTTGCCCACCCAATCATAATTTAGACAAAGACAGCATTAGGTCAAAAGCAATCTGAGCTGTACGTGCCCTAACCAATGAAAAATAACACTAAAACATTGCAGTGTTTTCTATAGGCTGAAAGCGACGTCACTCTTTACTCACAGAGCGGTGAACGGAGAAGCATATTCTGACAACGCGAACGCGAGAGATGCAGAGAGCGGTAACATTAACAAATAGTTTTATTTCTGTGAGCAATTGCAATGGCAGGCAGACAGGGAAATAACATTTCTCCCTCCACCTTTATCACCCCAAAAACATGCTGCAGGTGGAAGCAAAACACGGTGCAAAAGGGTTTTACTCAAGGCTGAAATACACTACAAGACTTTTGCTCCGGTTTTCGCCCAGATTTTCAGTCTGGAGTTGTTGTAGAAAGTCTGTGCCAGTCTGCCGATTTTATCACGTATTGTTTTCTATGCAGACGTTCAAAAAGTCTGCGAGTGTATGATTTCTATTTATTAAAAAATGTGTTCAGATTTTAAAAGTCGTGTAGTGTATTTCAGCCTTTAGGCGCGCTGCAAGCATGACTGAGTTTTATGATAAACGGTATTAAATTCATTGTGCAGTAAAATCGTTCATTTTAACAGGAGTTTTTGCAGCTTTAGTTTGTGGACAAGGAGATTAAACACTGACGCGAGCGGTAACATTTACAGTAGATATTATTGTGTGCAGATATGACGTTAAATGTATTGTAATGTGCAGTGTAATCTTTAAAGAGTCATTAAAACGCGAGTTTTTGCTGAATAAGTAACTGACCGTTCAGTGATGGGAAATGTTCATAGCTCAGTTTCTTTATAGGTTTCTATTATAACCCGCTTTTATAGATTGAAATCACTCATAAAATTACAACAATAACAGTTTTTTAATCTTGCAGTCTTCCGTCGTGAATGTCTGTTTTTTTTCCACATTTAGACTATGACATGTTATAAATCATTTAAATCCTCATTTAATACCTACACTTCTGATGCTGCTTTGCTTCAATGTAAATAAATAAAGCCATCAACCTTAACCCATTTTTTTGTTTGTCATTTTATTACATTAATCTCATAACATTATTCAGTTGTTGCAGCTTCTGCAGTAAAGTTGACGTTTGTTTATACAGTTATATAGCATATATATATATATATATATATATATATATATATAAAAGAGACCAGTCCAAATTTAATCGTAATTTCTGCATGTATTCTGGTCGTCTGCTGTGGTGTCTGTTAAATTCTAACAAAAGCAAACCTCAAAAGTGACAAAGTCACCCAAAATGAAAGACGGAGAGCGTGATTAAAAACAAGGTTATTTATTTCATAAAACACTTTTTTTCTGATTACATGTAAACTACAAAAATGTGTTTTGTGTTGCTTAAAACTGAATATGAACTTGTATCTTTGCAGTAGGGCCTATTTGAGATCAGGAAAAATACAGGGCATGTTTCTGTTATTTTCACATGTTTCTCCAGTTCATTTTCTATGAATAAATGCAAAGTTTTATTTGACATTTGGGAGAAATGTTGTCAAGTTCACAAAATGAAACACAAATGCCATGATTATTCTACCTAAACACATAGCCTACCCTTTACTAGTGAATTCAGAAATAAAGAAACTGAAAATACATTTAAATGTTTTCTGTGGCTATATATGTGTGGTTGGCTTATATGCCCACCCAGGAAATCTGCCAGCCCACCCTTTTGCACCTTGCAAGACCGGGCCTGTATATAGGCCTACATATGCACATAATATGTATGTAAGCCATACATGATAAATTATTAGATTTTTTTTATTATCTATAATTATTATAGCTTTGTGCTTTTCATCCTCGTCTGTGGTTTTATGGGACACTCTTGACTGGTTCAGTATTGCGGTACTGTTGACACGTCAGAGCTCAATGTGACGTCTGTTCATGTGTCATCAGGACTGCTGGATCAATTTCACAATTCAAAAAACAGCTGAAGACCCACCTCTTCCATGAGCACTTAACTGTCTCATAATATAAAAAAAAAAAAAAAAATTCTACCTCTATTTTGCCTTTTCTAATGTTCTCTATATACTTGCTTATACTATCTTGACGTTGTATTTGAAACCTTGTATTACTAGCACTTCTCGTGAATATTGCTTACTTAGACGAATCGCTTGCTGTTTTCCTCAATTGTAAGTCGCTTTGGATAAAAGCGTCTGCCAAATGAATAAATGTAAATGTAAAACGTAAATGTTGACATCTGCATACACGCGGGCGATCGAGGAGAGGTGTGTGTGCGCGCGTGCGTGCGTGCGTGCGCGCACTTGGACGGGTGAACAGCAGCTAGCACAAATTGCGGGACACCATACTTGGCCTCACGTCACATCACTTACTAAAACTGTGTGTGTTATACACGTGGCCTTCAGATCAGATGTGAAACAGGACACAATGTTCGCAGATACATTCACATTTATTCATTTGGCAGATACACTCATTCATTCCCAACACACAGACTGAAAATACAGAAAGTGTGACTGTGTGACGCTGCAGCACTCGAACATTAAACTGTCTACGCATCGATATAATCTGAGACTCCTCAGTCAAAACACAGTCACACAATGTTCAAGGTGAGAAAAAACTGCTGATAACACCAAACCCTGACACACACACGCACGCACGCACACACACACACACACACACACACACACACACACACACAGATATACAGTGATAGATTATGAAATCAAAAGAATTTAATATTTAAGCTCATAATATTGCTGATATGTAGGATTTGATTCTGTTCTGTGTGTGTGCGCGTGCGTGTTTGACTTTCTGTCAGCAGACAGTTTAATGAGGGATTTACCGTAATATAACGCATCAACAATACTTGTGTATTTATAAATGCAATTACAGCAACACTAAACCTGTACACTTGGACAAACACAGCTCGCACTTCTCTTTCTGAATAAACAAATGTTTGGAGTTTGATAATTCAATCTGCAAGCAGTGAGAGTTATGAATGAATTATGTTTCTTTACTGGGAGAGAACAGATATTTTTTTACCATACATAGTTTTACACAAATAAGCCAATGAGCGTTTACCAAAAGTGTGATTCACCTATATTTTGTTTTATCTTTATTTTCTTTCTCCTATATGATTCTGCCTCACGTTGTTATCCGAGTGTGACGTTATTATTAGTTTGTTCAATAAATGTGCGAATGTTTATATGAAAGAACTCAAGTTCCCATCATCCTCTGCGCGTCTTCCTCAGCGTACGCGTCTCGGCTCGCTCGGTCAGTGTCGGGTTGTTTCAGGAGCTCCGCCGATCTCGCGACGCGCACACCGAGTGGAAAATGTGAAACGAAAGATTCGCGCTCGATGAATAACGACAGAAAGCCGCCGTACGGATGTCAATGTGTAGATGAAGGATGATATCTAAACGGAAGCGCTGAAGGTGAGGTGTTTATAAGATATTTACGGGCTTTCATCTGTCCAACAGTCAGCTGAAGTTCCGCTGAACGTGATCGACGCAACGCCAGTAGAACGCTGCGGTTATAATCGACGCGACGCTTCCAGTACGGGCTCCTTTAAATAATATCGGAAGCGTTCTGGATGTTTCGCGTCGCTCGCGCTCGGCGTAAACGGGTTTTAGTCAGAATAACACACACTTTACAAAACCCGATTTCAAATGTGAAGTGAGGAGAAACTCGCAGCGCGTTCAGGCTCTTTGTCACCCGGCCGGGCGGGCGGAGCTCCAGTTACCGAGGGGCTGTTTCTCTCGGGTGTGGAGGGATTTGGGGGCTGTTTTGTTTTGGTTGTGTATCTGGTGGCTTTTGTATATATGAGGTGTTTAAATTGGTGCGTTTAGATTTGTTTTGGGTCTCAAAACCTATGCGAGCTGCCTAACGTTACCCAGACTGCCCAGTGCCTCTTTTGGGTGTTCTAGGATTGTGAATCAGCAGTATTTGACTCATTGAATCAGTTGTTTAGTGTTTGTGTTTCAGTGTGTTTATGAAATCAAGAATAACACAAACACTTGTACAGGTCAGACATGTTCACTAGATCAAAAGCTCATCTGAGCGGCATCGCAGGTCAAGTATACTTACTTTAAAATTGTCATGTGTGCGCACAGGGTGAGCACCCTAATATCACACATAATCCTCAACATTGATGTCTGGATTGGATGATTATATTTGAAGACACAACGACTGTAATATTTCAGAACCAGTTTCTAGACTGTGTTCAGAGGTTTGTCTCTATATGACAGATGACTGTGTGACGTCAGATGTAAAGAATATGTGCAGTAAGAGCATTTTGAAGGAAGATTTAGAAGAAAATCGATGCAGTAACATGCTCTGTCTGGTTTGTTCATAATAAGAATCATTAATGTGGTTCAGTGTTGATGTTGTTTAATGCTAACTGTGTGTTTATTTCAGGGTGTTTCATCAGCATTATGACCTCAGAGACGTGAAGAGCTTTGAGTGAGATCTCACGGTGAGACATTACCCAGCGTCTGTTCTCCTCCGTGTTCATTTACCTCTGGTGTCCTGAAGCTGTCACTCGAAAGCATCAAGATGACAGACAGGCGTCTGTGGACACACCCTCACGTGCTCAAGAACATCTGAACCCCCGTTGACCCGTGGACAGAGAACATGGCAGAGACGAGTCTGCTGCAGGGTAAACGCTTCTACTGCAGAGAGTGGGTCTTCCACAAGATCCAGCACTGCCTTCAGGAGAAAACCAACAACCTCAGCACCGTACCTGGGACCGCAGAAGCGCCCGTCGGCGGGCCGGCGTCTGGAGCGGGGAAGGGCGGCTCGTGGGGGGTTCTGCTGGTGGGCGGGCCTGGTAGCGGAAAGACGGCTTTATGTACGGAGTTACTGTGGCCCACCGGCGTTCACCGCGGCCTGCACCAGCACGGTCTGGCTTTCCACTTCTGTCGGGCGGAGGACTCGGATACGCTGTGTGTGAGCGGATTCGTCCGCAGGCTGGTCTCTCAGATATGCCGCTCCGAGCTCGTCCCGGATTATAAGGAGAAAGTGAAAGAGACGGCGGTTCGTAGCGCTCTGCAGCCCGGAGAATGTGAGAGGAACCCAGCTGAGAGTTTCAAGAGGTGAGGAACACAAACACAAAATCAGGGTTGAGATACTTGTGTGTGTGTGTGTGTGTGTGTGTGTGTGTGTTGTTTCTCTTCATGTTCTTCATTCTGTTCCATTCATGATTTGACAGAATGATGTGTAGTTCATATTTCTCTGACACTGGAGATTCTGATCCAGGGTCAGGTTAAGTTTATGGTGCTCAATGTGTGTATTGATTTCTGCTGTGTGATCATTGGCTCCTCCCTCACTTTGTGTGTGTGTGTGTGTGTGTGTGTGTGTGTGTGTGGTCATGTGACCTTGAATGAAGGTCTCACACCTGCAGGTCACTCATGAACTCTATAAACTCTATCAAGTGAAGATGGGTTAAAGATTTCTTTGTGTGTTAAGTATGTGTGTGTTATCGGAGCAGTTGTCTGAATTCTGTTGAGTCCATGTTTGAGTTATTCTGTGTGTGTGTGTGTGTGTGTGTGTGTGTGTGTGTGTGTGTGTGTGTGTGTGTGTCTGTGTCTGTCTGTCTGTCTGTTTTGAGAATGTGAGAATATTTTAATTATCTCTGAATGCCGATGGCTCTCTTCAGTAGGAGTGTTACCCAGCATCTCTCTCTCTCTCTCTCACACACACACACACACACACACACACACACACACACACACACACACACACACACACACACACACACACACGTCATTGCACTAGCAACACAAGTGTGTGTGTGTGTGTGTGTGTGTGTGTGTGTTTGTGTGTTCAATTTGAAACAGATTTCACAGTTTAGTGTGTGTGAACATGTGTTTCAGTTAAAGTTTGTTTGGAAAGAGGCATCATGTGTGATATGCTGTCACACACACACACACACACACACACACACACACACACACACACACACACACACACACACACACACACACACAGATTCAGAGCACATTTATACAGAGAGAGAGAGAGATGTGAGGTGAATGTGTGAGAAACACACATCTTTATATCTGCTGTTCTTTTATTGCACATATAAATGAAATCTATTCTCATAACATCACATCATGTGAGTTCCCCCCCACACACACACATACATCAGAACATGAAGTCAAACTGGATTTAACTCCATCAGCTTTCTATGTTTAAGAGGATGTGTGTTAGGAAACCCAGTTTGATCAGACTGGTTGACCACTAAACACCAGTGCACACATCCGATTTGTGTCAACTGATTTCATGTGAATGAGTTGATGTAGCTCAGCTGCTAGAGTATTGTGTTAGCATAGTTCACAGAGTTTGATTGACAAAACACACTTACAGATGAATGTATAGATGAAATTCAGTTTAATTTAATCTCTCTCGCTCTCTCTCTGTGTGTCAGGTGTGTGCTGTTGCCGTTGTTGAGCTGTAAGGCTCCTCCTCAGGCCCTGTTTGTGTTGGTGGATTCGGTGGATGAGGATTCGTCTGTAGGGGACAAAGGTCAGAGGTCAGGGAACATTGCTGAGCTGCTTGCCGCCCATCATGAGCTCTTCCCACCCTGGCTGCTTCTCATCTGCTCTGCCCGCCGACAGAACAAACACATCACCAAAATCTTCACAGGTAACTCTCTCTCTCTCTCTCTCTCTCTCTCTCTCTCTCTCTCTCTCTCTCTCTCTCTCTCTCTCTCTCTCTCTCTTTCTCTTCTCTCTCTCTCTCTCTCTCTCTCTCTCTCTGTGTATATTCAAACTGTATATTCTATCCCCTACATCTAAACCTAAAGATCATAGACAACATTTTGCATTTTTAGATTTTCAAAAATTATCTTTATGTATGATTTATAAGCTTTTGTGCCCGTGGGGACCAAATTGAGGTGACACAAGTCCCCACGAGTTGGTGTATATTCAGGTTTACGTTCCCACTGGCATATAAATACCAAACCACACACACATATACACACACAAACACAGATGAAGAGTTGTGTGTTTGTGTGACTTGGTGAGTTTCTCAACGCCTGCAGCAGGAAATCAACTCCAGATGTGTGAAGATTTTAAATGTGTGTGTGTGTGTGTGTGTGCTGTTTGTTTTGGCTGTATAGATTCAGTCTCTGTGGTGTGTGTCAGTCTGTACTGAAGTTTCTGTGATATATGCGCTGCTTTTTATGTTTTGATCAGTTTATTATTTTTCTCTATTTTCAAGTTCACTTGCTTTTCTTTTTTTTCCTGGACCTGATTTCCATGTTCAGGATCTGTTCACTGACCTCAGATGTCTGTATATAAATGAGCTCTGCTCTGATTGGCTGGAATCTTTCACATGACAAAATTTGTGTTTGTTTGCTGTATTTAAGGTTCTTAATTGGTCAGATTGGTGTGTTTATATGTGTGATGTTATAATGATGCAGGACAGAAGAGGACTTTTTATTCTTTTTTTATTCTATCTTGAGTCCTACACACACACACACACACACACACACACACACAGTGTGTTTAATGCTTTAGCTCGTATGATGTCTGATGTGTTGTTCAGCAGAATGTTGTGTGTAGTTTTGTGTTGTGCTGATATCAGTGTTGTGCAAGACACTGGTTTGTATAAAGTTATGACATAATAAAAGGTGTGTGTGTGTATGCGTGTACGCGTGTGTGTTTGAGCACAGAAATAGATGTCAGGCTTTCAGAATCCAGATCAAACTGCAGTATAAATACACTCAACTCTGAACTTCACATGCTCCTCATGTCTCTCTCTGATAGAGTTACTAGTCACATTATATTCTCTAGTCAGTTTTATTATATTGTTTTTTTAAAGGGCCTAAAATGATCTTTATTGCAGCGTGTAAGTAGCTTTTCTTCAATGTTAATGTTAATGTCTACAAAGTTGATCGTCCATCTTAAACAAAGATATTGCATCTCGAAATAAAAAGCTGTCTCTGAATTGCCTAAACGACTCGATTATATTTTCGAAGCTCAGGCATGTAATTTTCAGACATCGCAAATGAACACATTTGCATAATCCCCGCCTGCCCGTGAAACACAAACACTTCTGAAGTTTGTGTGTTTACAACCTGTCGAGAAGATGCTGTGTTCTGTGCTGCGCTGCAAAATCAAGCATGTAGTTGTTTTTACTTCCAAATCCAGAGGATGTAAAGAACCAGAGGATATTTTTCCCACGTTTGCAAAGCAGTATAATCCAAACCTTTTGTTTTTTGTCTGTCGTTTAATTACTTGGATTCATGATAAAGGATGTGAATAGATTTTGTTTTTATGCTGTGATGTTTCATCAGTCATTAGCATTCGGCTAACGCATTAACGTTGCTTTACTGTGCTGTGTTTACTTTTTAGCTGTACATACGCTTACATAAGTGTCATTATTTTCTAACACAAATTTTGTAACCTTACAGAATCTCTGTGTACTAATTGTCTTTGTGTAAGTTACCAATAAGCATGCGTAGCTGAAATGTAGTTGTGCATGTATGCAGAAAGACCAATCACAACAGTCTGGGGTGGCCAACCAATCAGAGAACAGTGGACTTGTGGAAGGGATGGGTTTAGAGAAACTGAATCTTAACCGTTTAGAGAGCTTTGAGAAATGGGGTGATATTAAATGCATATTTTGAGAAAATGACAACGTTTTTTGACCTTGGATGCATTTAAACCTGTTGTCGGGGACTTCAATACAATATAAGGACACTTAAAAATATAACATAATGGGCACTTGAAACTATGTTGTGGTGTGTAGCAGAAGCTGTTGCATAAACACAATCTCAGTAATCATGTGTAATGTCATGCTGGGTTGTTTATGATATTATAATGTGTCTAGAGAATAAGAGAAAACTATAAGGCTACAGTTAAAGCAGATGTGTTCGTGTAGTTCATCCAACATCAACGGGTCAACAGTGAATGAATGAATGAATGCTTGAATAGCAGTTCTTCTGTTACAGCGGAGAACACGTCTGTACATGATTTACTGTTTGTGTTGAATGATTTTGTGTGTGTGAGTAATTCAACACACACACACACACACACACACACACACACATTCAATGTTTGAATTGGGCAGCTCGGGCTGATTCAAGTGTATTTTTAGAAGCTTTGCTCTCTTTGGTAAGAGCTCAACTCACATAATTACAAACGTGTTTGCAAATGTAGACCGCTTGATGTTTCATTCATGCACAACCATCACCACACGTCCAGACATTGAGTTCAGATAGCCCATCATCATGAGTTTAATGTTTCTGATGGTCATAAATCAACTCCAGATGAGACGCACTAAAAAAACCTCAGTGTTTGAGGTCTCTGACTTATGATGGAAGACTTGGTATCTGAGCACAGTTTGAGACATTGTTGAGATCTCTGTTGATGCTCTAGAGGAGATGTGTGGGAGGAAGAGTTAAAACAGAAGCTACATGTGATGTGATGTGGTGGATTATAATGGCAGAGACATCAGTCAGATTGAGTTATTGTTGTAAAAACGTGATTTGTTGAGAGCTTGATCTCTGTCCTCGGCTGTATTAGTGAGTCCTGGTGTGAAGTTTAAGATTTTCCTCAGTGGAAACATGCAAAACAGAGCCAGATGAGACATCTCAACCATGTTACTGGAAAAGACGTAACAGTTTCCTCAAACCCTCGCCAGTGATTGAAGTAAAAATAACACTAATTGTGTTTCTCTACATTTACTGCTCACATTCTCTGTCCTGATCAATCTGAATGAACTTAAAGTGTGTGGATCTCATGTCGTTGTGAACCTGTATGTGAGAAGATATTTTGACAAAGGTGTCAGTGGTTTTGTGTTTATACAATGGAAGTCAATGGGGTTCAGTGTTGTTTGGTTATCGACATTTTTCAAAATATCTTCTGTTGTGTTCTGAAGAAGAAAGAAACTCATACAGGTTTGACATGACATGATAGTGATTTTTAATTCTGGTCTTTTTAAACCCTTCAGATAAAGTTTGACTCTTACAGATTTGAAAGCATGTGAACTGGTGTCAGTGTTCCAAAGCAAACATGTCTAGAACAGATGAGTTGGTTGTGTGCAGGCCTGCTGGCTAAAGAATATATTTGGGTCATCTGTTCCACTGGCCCACTTTCAGTCCCCCTTCAAGGCCTCTTCCTCTTTCAGTCTTTCTATTTCCTTTATTTGGAGTCGCATATGGAGACGGTTGTGTGTTTTGAATAGCTGGGGTGAAGGGCTGGGTCAGACGCTTCACAAATGAATGATATCCTGTGGGACAGGTCATGGAAAATACCCCACTAATGACAAAAACAACCTGGGCTGGGGGTGAGAACGGGGGCAGATGTTGATGATATCCACTAGTCAGCAGTGAAGTGAAATGTTAGCTATTAACTTAATAAATACAGCCAATGGCATGTGAGAGAAGAAGAGAGAGAAAGACATTACTGAAGGTGAGATGATTTTCCACAGGTGTGTCTCTGTTGTGTCTCACACTGTGGGTTAAATTTCACACAGGTTTTATTTGGGAAACCTCAGCTGTCCACTGTCGCCTCAGGCCTGAAGCACCAGAGACAAAGAAAAACGCTCTTGAGATCTCTTATATCACAATCATACAAAAGGGTTTTATGAAGCATTCATACAGGAAAGATGTCATCAGTGTTGTGTTTTTGTGTTTCTGAATGACATATTGTATTTGTGTTTGTTGTCAATGCTTTCATCTTTCCTTTAGAAAATGTTTTGCTCTGTCACCAGCAGGGAGTACAGAAAGCTTAAGACATATGTGAACTGAAGTTTTTTAGTTTGACCTCCAAGAGTTTGAGTTCATGAGAACTGTAAATAAATCTGGATGTGAAATGCTTGATTTGTTGTTAGGGTGTCTGTTAAACAGGCATGTTGTCTGGAGTTTTCACTTGTGTTCTGTTGACATCTGCTCAGTTGTGTGAACATTAAAGTTTATATGAAGCTTGTGAATATTCCTCACAGAGGACAGTCCTAGTTCAGACACAGAAAGCATCACATGTCTTGTTCTTCAAACATTTCATTTACTGAAATATTTCTCATAGCTTTCACTATATGTGTCTTATAATGTAAAGTGTAGTTTGCTTATTCTGTATTCATATGTCTTGTGTAGTAGCAGATCTGAGAGATCAATGTTTATGTCTTAGAATATGTGTCATATTGTGTCAAATCTGTAAGTGTATGTATTTAAACTGTATGGGATTTGATGTGTAGACCTCTTAACTAATCACCTGTTATCTGTTTCTCTTACAGGTTTTCGAAAGATCAGTCTGGATGACCTGCGGAAGGCTTACATCGTCAAAGATGTGCAGCAGTACATACTACACCGGCTAGACCAGGAGGAGGCACTGCGGCAACACCTCACAAAAGAGACGGCGGAGATGCTGAACCAACTTCACATCAAGAGCAGCGGCTGCTTCCTGTACCTTGAGCGAGTTCTCGACGGAGTGGTGGAAAACTTTATCATGCTTCGGGAGATTCGAGACATACCTGGGACTCTGAACGGACTCTACCTGTGGCTCTGCCAGAGACTGTTTGTCAGGAAGCAGTTTACCAAAGTCCAGCCCGTCCTCAATGTGATTCTGTCTGCCTGCAGGCCCCTGACCGTCCGAGAGCTCTTTCATGCCGTCTGGACTAAGAACATGACACTGACCATGGAGGACTTTCAGAAGAAGATGGACATTCTCTCCAAGCTGCTTATTGACGGACTGGCCAACACAAAGATGTTGTTTCACTACAGCTTTGCTGAATGGCTCCTGGACGTTAAACATTGTACACAGAAATACCTATGCAACGCCGCCGAAGGACATCGGATGATGGCCATGAGTTACACGTGCAGAGCCAAGCAGCTTAAACCTTTAGAGGTGCAGGAGTTTGCCTATCATCTCATCAACTCCAACCTGCAGATTGAGCCCTTTAATCTTGCTCTGTGGATGGTGTGGAACGGCACGCCCGCTAAAGACTCACTGTCCACCTCCATACCGAAGGAACAGGAAGTCCTTCAGCTGCTGGTCAAAGCGGGCGCTCATGTCAGCAGCGAAGATGATCGGTCTTCGTGCATTGTGCAACAGGCCCTGGAACGCGAGGACTCTATCAGGACTCTACTGGATAACGGAGCGTCCGTCAATCAAACCGACTCCAACGGGAGAACTCTGTTAGCCAATGCAGCGTACAGTGGAAATCTGGATGTTGTGAACCTCCTCATCTCCAGAAAAGCCAACATGGAGTTGAAGGACAGCCACGGTCAGACGGCGCTGACTCTAGCGGCAAGACAGGGTCACACCAAGGTAGTCAACTGTCTGATCGGCTGTGACGCTAACATCAACCACACAGACCACGACGGCTGGACCGCCCTCAGGTCTGCTGCCTGGGGAGGTCACTCAGAGGTTGTGTCCGCGCTCCTGTACGCGGGCGCCAAGGTGGACTGCGCAGACGCAGACAGCAGGACCGCTCTTAGAGCGGCTGCTTGGGGAGGTCATGAAGACATCGTCCTCAATCTTCTACAGCATGGAGCTGAGGTCAACAAGGCTGATAATGAAGGAAGAACTGCATTGATCGCTGCCGCTTACATGGGTCACCGAGAGATCGTGGAGCACCTGTTGGATCACGGGGCCGAGGTGAACCACGAGGATGTGGACGGCAGAACTGCGCTGTCTGTGGCCGCTCTCTGCGTCCCGGCTAGCAAGGGTCACGCCGCTGTTGTGAGTTTACTGATGGACCGCGGAGCCGAAGTGGACCACTGCGACAAAGACTGCATGACACCGCTGCTGGTGGCTGCCTACGAAGGCCACGTGGATGTTGTAGATCTGCTTCTAGAAGGAGGAGCTGATGTGGATCACACTGATAATAATGGCAGAACTCCTCTACTCGCCGCAGCGTCTATGGGACACGCTTCTGTCGTCAACACGCTGCTGTTCTGGGGTGCGGCGGTTGACAGTATTGACATTGAAGGCAGGACCGTCCTGAGCATCGCGTCTGCGCAGGGGAACGTGGAGGTGGTGAGAACTTTGCTGGACAGAGGACTGGATGAGAACCATCGAGACGATGCGGGCTGGACGCCCCTACACATGGCAGCTTTTGAGGGACACAGACAAGTGTGTGACGCACTCATCGAGCAGGGTGCCCGCTGCTCAGAGGTTGACAACGATGGACGCATTCCTTTGAACCTGGCGGCTCAAGAGGGTCATTATGACTGCGTGCACATCCTGCTGGAGAACAAGTCATCTCTAGACCAGCGAGGGTATGATGGGAGAAACGCTCTCAGAGTTGCAACACTGGAGGGACACCGAGATATTGTGGAGCTATTGCTGAGTCACGGGGCAGATATTGACTTCAAGGACGCAGACGGCCGTCCGACTCTTTACGTCCTTGCACTTGAGAATCAGCTGGCTATGGCAGAGTACTTTCTAGAAAATGGAGCCAATGTCGAGGTCAGTGATACAGAAGGAAGGACGGCGCTGCACGTGTCGTGTTGGCAGGGACATGTCGAGATGGTCAGACTGTTGATCAACTATCACGCGGACGTGAACTCGTGTGATAACGAAAAGAGATCTGCTCTTCAGTCTGCAGCCTGGCAGGGTCACGTGAAAGTCGTTCAGATTTCGATTGACAATGGCGCTGTTGTAGACCACGCATGTAACCAGGGTGCCACGGCTCTCTGCATCGCTGCTCAGGAGGGACACTTCGATGTGGTTCAGATTCTTCTGGAACACGGTGCAGATCCCAATCACGCCGATCAGTTCGGCCGCACTGCCATGAGAGTGGCGGCCAAAGGTGCTCACGCATCCATCATTAAACTCTTGGAGAAATACGGTGCCACAAGTCTCAATGGCTCTAACCCGTCTCCCATACACACACTTGAGCAGCAGACTCCGGCATCAAAAGCTCAGTGTTTAACTATAAAGTCCAGCAGCTCTGGAAGTACGGGAGCTGGAGACCGCGGCCAATCCAACGGACCCATCCGTGCCTTCAGCTCCCCTTCAGAGTCACCCGACTCGACGGTGGAAAGACAGAAGTCCTCTCTCTCCAACAACTCACTCAAAAGCTCAAAGAACTCTTCACTGAGGACCACCTCATCCACCGCGACAGCCCAGACGGTTCCCATCGACAGCGTTCACGCTCTCTCCTTCATCGAGCAGATCCAACAGCATTCACTGCCTCGCAGTCGCAGTCGTCAGTCCATCGTTTCTCCATCTTCCACCACCAGATCCATCAGTACTCAGCCTGGCTCTCCAACCACAGAGTGTGACTGGAGCCACATAAAACCAGGTCTCAAGTCCACTCAAGTGTCAAAGAATGGCTGCTCGTCTGCCGAGAAGAAAAAGTCCAAGAACAGCTCTCATCCGCAGGGTCAGGTCCTGGAGTACGAGCTGACTCGGTTTGATAAAAGACTCGTGTTCCATAAACCAGTGGCCGGCCAGTGCATTGCAGTGAAAGATCCACAGTGTAAGATTGTAGTGGATAAATCCAGTTCTCTGGACTGTCCTGAAACACATGAGCAGTTTTACATTCAGTCACATCAGAGTTGTGCTGAGAAGAAGAGGAACGGCATTATGACCAATCCCAACTATCATCTGCAGGGAAACCAGGTGTTTCTGGGAAGGGTTTCAGTCCCCAGAACGGTTCCCAGCAGAGGACATCAGGACCTGTTCGAGAATTATTCAATATCAGAGACTGAAATAAGCTTGAAACAAGCCCTACAGCTGCAGATTGAAGGATCAGACTCTGGGTCAAACTGCAAGAAAGAGACGCCGTTATAACTGGTGAGGATGTCATGTTTATGATGTTTGTAGCTTCGTGAGTCATTTCCTGAACCAAATACTGACCTGAGTGGTTTTGTTGCTCTTTCAGATGTCTTAATCTTTATTCATCATTCAGAAAGAGACCGTGCCAAAGCAAATGCTTTCATCTGCAGGGGAACATGTGAAGAAGAAAGCAGCGGGAGAGAGAAGTGAAGGAGTGACGCAGTGGAATATTGGTGCCTGTCAACGCTTCAAGCCTTCTCGTGATGATCATGATGCACATGGACGCTTTTTTAATTTAATGCATTAATATTTAATAGGCAGTGGATGCACTTTCTCCTTTTGTTACTTTTTGTCTTTCTTTTTAACCTAAATTGTATTTTTTCGTCTGTCTTGGATGCTTCGTTTGTATCAAAACTGTTCAGAATCGCTTTTGGTTTTATGTTTGTTTTGTCTTGGCTTGCGCTGACTGACAGCGATGTGCCACTTTGAGTACATTGTTTCCTCATATAATACTCATGGTAACGTGTGGGTCATATTTCACTCAAAATCATTATACACACACACACACACACACACACACACACACACACACACACACACGTCTGTGTTTAGAGCTACTGAGATGGTTTGCATTGTGACTTTTTTTTTTTTTTTTTGAAGTAATGTAAAGAAATGTCATTCTCATGATGCTGATGTGTCTTCAGTTTGTTCGTCAGTCGTAATTAGATTCTTAGATTGAAAATAGCTGTAAGTACTGGAATACATTTGACACGTTAAAATATTTTCACCAATTATTGACAGTACAACAAAAAGTGCAAAAACACATTGCTACTACATTAATGAAAGTTGAGTGCGTTAGAAAATGTCACAATTGAAAGAAATCTTGATGGATCTGAACACAGGCTTAACTTTCTGTATGCATAAGATGCATATATTTAAATGCATTTCATTTCTGTTTTTCTCTTATTTTCCTCTTTTTACACATTTTCATTGGAGAAAAGAGCGGTTCTATGCTGTATGATAATGTCATGGTGCTATCTTTAATTTTTTCCTCATTTCATTTGGCCTGAACATTGAAGGTCTTATGTTGTGTTGTGTTTGTGTAGCGTTACAGAAGAGATCCTTCACCTTCACTTCATGATTTAGTCCCTGTGGGACCTGTTTTGTTATTGTTTATTTGTTTTCTGTCGCTTTATTTACATATTTAAACAATGTATTGAGTTTGGTGCTAAATGCAGAGTTGTCAGAGACAGCGTCACACAACAGAAGCTGGCGTCAGGGATTTCACATGTAAAGGTCATTTTGAACTCGTGTCGAGCCGCACACGGCAGTGAGATCAGTCCTCTTCAAGCCAAAGTTAAAACACGGTGAGCACATCCGTGTGAGAGAGAGAGAGAGAGAGAGAGAGAGAGAGAGAGAGAGAGAGATATGAACCCTGGACAGTATTCACTAATGTCAAGCCATCTGTTTGTTTATTTCTCTGGTGTTCACTTCTGAAGTTCAAGTGCAGACATTGACAATGTCTTCTGTTATATTGAGCTCCATTATTTGACATATTAAAGTGCTTAATAAACATATCTGCCTTTCTGCCAAAGCAGTTCATCATTCCCTGTGATTTTTCTTCTGCATTTTTGCTGTTTGTTGCCTGTTACTCATGAGATTTTAAAGAAACATCATGAGCTTTGTTGACAAATTTGTTTTTTCTGAGGGCCTTGCGATTTATTTCACCCATCGACAATAAAAAAGAGGAAATGTTGCAGATTCAGCTTAAGAGTGCTGAACTTTGCAAACATTTTAATAAAAAAATGTCTCAGTTTTGTTAATTTAAAGGAATAGTTCATCTTAAAATCTAAACATTTATTTACTCTCAACTCATGTGTTTGTAAATGTGTATGTGAGTTTTTCTTCAGTGGAACACAACAGAAGATATTTTGAGAAATGTCTCAATGGTTTTGTGTTCATACAATGGAAGTCAATGGAGTTCAGTGTTTGATTATCAACATTCTTCAAAATATCTTCTGTTGTGTTCTGAAGAAAGAAACAAACTCATACAGGTTTGACATGACATGAGTACACGATAACATCATTTAGTTTTTTGTGTGAACTGTCACTTTAAAACTAGTGTGCAATGTTTGCCTGTATATTGGCATGAAAATGAAACTTTATGTAATTATGTTTACATGTTTAAGTCAAGTGACGTTTCTCACAAGATCTAATGAGTCAAATGATAAATGATTGTGAAATGATCTGTGATTGGTCACCTGACATGTCAATCAGATATGACTTCTTTCTGATGTGGGCGGTGCTTGTGTTCTTCAGGTTTCATGTAAAAGAGGAGTTTTACATCACTGGACGTGAGTAAATGTGTGATGCACAAACACAAGTGTTGTCATGAAAGTGTGATGTGTTTGTAGTTGTGTTCATTCACTGTTTGCGTGTTTATTGTGAGCAGATCTACAGATGTGGTTGTTGGATGTTTGAAGAGTAAATATGTCTCTAGTCATGTGACGTGTCTTTGTGCTGCTGCCTCTCTTCATTGGTGGAGGTCAATCTATTCATGAATCCACACAAAGAACGCACTCATCTCGCTCGCACGCACGCGCACACACGCACGCAAGCACGCACACACACACACACACGCACACACGCACACGCTCACACACGCAAACACACACACAAACACACGCACACACACGCACACACACACACACACACACACACACACACACGCAAACACGCACACACGCACACGCTCACACACGCAAACACGCACACACACACACACACACACACACACACACACACACACACACACACACACACACACACACACACACACACGCGCAAACACGCACACACGCACACGCTCACACACGCAAACACGCACACAAACACACACACACACACGCAAACACGCACACACGCACACGCTCACACGCAAACACGCACACACACACACACACACACACACACACGCGCACACACGCGCACACGCGCACACGCGCACACGCACACACACACACACACACACACACACACACACACACACACGCAAACACGCACACACACGCAAACACAGAGAGAGAAACAGAAGCTCCATCAGTATCAGAGGAACCTCAAGCAGAACTGATGTAATGACAGATCATCTCTGAGATCGCTCATGTGTTAATGTCATATAACTGAAGTCTTGATGATTCACCCGTTTGGTTCTTTGAATGTATTTTTAGATAAATGATTCCTTAAAGTTTCTCTCTCTCTTTCTCTCTTTCTCTCTTTCTCTCTTTCTGGTAATTCAAGATGTGTTTGTGTGGCCTCCTGCAGATCGGCCTGAGGAAATGAGAGACTGTCGACCCCACAGATGCTGTAAATTCTCTCATCTGGAATATAAGCAGAGGACGTTACTGAGGAGAACGTAGAGAACCATGAGCTGAACTATCAGATCAGAACCAAAAGAAAACACACAAACAAAACTTTACAGTATTTCTGTCCTGATGGTGATTATTACAGTCATTATTTACACTCATGAGAATGTGTTTTTTATTCTACTTCATATTTATTACTGTCACACAATATCATCTCTCTCTCTCTCTCTCTCTCTCTCTCTCTCTCTCTCTCTCTCTCTGTCCTGTGTTGTGTAGTGTTTGTTGTGTGGCTGTCTAATGTGTTTGACCTACTAAAGTCTCTGTGTTGTTTTTCCACTCAGATGGTTTTGGTCTCAGTGTTGGGCTGCAGCCATCCACATCTGCACTCGCTCTGTTTCCACCTCAGAGAGAGAGAGAGAGAGAGAGAGAGAGAGAGAGAGAGAGATTTAATTTCATACACAATCATTACTTTAGGTGCGTCACACTGAATATTAAAATAAAAACTGTAACTAAAGTTGAAATTTTTCACATGAAGCTGAATGAATATAATTTGAGTTTGTGGTGTATTATCATGTTATGATGTGATAACACTATTGTAAAATATTCATAAGTTTATTCTTTCTCTCTGTTGCATGTTTGTCTGTAGGTTGAACTGAGAAACACTCTAGTGACTAGTTTGGAATATCTGAAAGTGACAAAACTTCCTTTAGTGACATCATCAGGTGAGGAGATGTTTGTTGTTTGTGGGTGAACTGTCACTTTAAACACACGCACGCATGCACGCACGCACGCACACACACACACACACACACACACTTTTTTTTTTACTCTATTTGACTCTCTCAGCACTTTCCTCTTACTATTATTGTTTAACAGCTGTGGTTTTCATAATGTTTCAGCTGTTTTGTTGTCTTTATTTGACGGTTTTATATAGATAAATGATGTACTATTTAAATAAGCAACTGAAGCACCAATAATAACGCAGATGACATTTTCTAAGACATATTAAGAATAACATAAACATCATAATGTATATAAATATATACCTGTCTTTTCTTATTCCTTCTGTGTTTTCTATTTGTGTTTCACTCTGTATTATGTCTATTTCTATATGTATTATTACTGTATGTAAACATGAACATGTTTTCTGTACAGCGGCTTTGTAAAAGTGCTATAGAAATAAACTTGTCTATATACAAATAAAAGATATAACTTTATACATTAAGTGCTTCTCAAGGTTTTCATGATAAATTAATTCTGTTAATTTAGGAAATACAATAGAGATTTGCAGGTAATTCATACTTAATGTACTTGTTTGGCTGTATTTGGTAAAGAAAGACTTGGCAGCAGGTGTTTCACAATATGGGACAGATGTTAGATTCTGACAGGACTTTAGCACTCGATCATTTCAGACATTGATAGAGAAGATAATCGTGTTCTTTCCAGAAAGTGAGTTTGTGTGACTAAGATCTCTGAAGTTCATCTGATACTGCAGCAATGTTTAAAACCTTCAGAGTCAAGACGTCTTTGTCTCTCTATGGCTCGCTCTCAACAGCACATTCCTTTCAGATCTGAGTGATATCATTCTCAGTCACATCTCAGAAGTTACCCGCAAGAATTCAAAGATAAAGAACTCCAGACAAAGATGATTTTTATACATGTAATCTTTCATGACTACACATTTATTGAGATTTATTAGCTATAGGCTAATCTAAATAAAATGCGTGACATAGTCTACATCATCTTGCACAATATGAAGGATCAATATATTTGATTTAATTCTTCTATTAGCCTAATTCTTTATTACTGAAGTTATTTTAAACAGCACAATCTAATACTGGGATGAATCGTTGTCTTATGGCGCCGTCTGCTGCAGCTCACCGGTTACTGCATGATGATGGGAAATATCCCAACAGATTAAATATAAGTACTTTAAACTTGAATAGGAGAATATTCTTAATTCACTGCACAATACAACAACCTATTACCCCGACAAACAATAAGATCTGACCTGACAAACTGTACAATAAACTCCGTTCAAAAGCTTTACTGGCGGCCGGGTGGGCGTGGTCGACTGATCTGCGTATGACATCACAGTACCGCGAGAGCGATTTCAGAGAGCGTTTGTATCTCTCCTCCAAAAACCTGAAAGCTTGTCAGTATTTCTTTTCATGTTTTTATATTATGTCATATATCATTTATTCCAGTTCTTTTCCTTGTGCCTGTACTTATATTTGGATAAACTGTTTGTATTTTGTCTACGCTGACGTGATGCTCTTGCACAAAATGTGAGAGAATATAAACAGAGCAAGTGTTTAATAAACTCATAGCTGTAAAGTAGTCACAAGAAACATCTGCTGCCCTCTACAGTCCACAACAAATACACAACACATGTACACTAGGCTATGCATATATACTCTGTCTGTACAATCTTACAATGGGATTTTATTCATTCAACCTGCATATATACAAAGTCAGTTCTTTGTATTGATAATATTTTGTATAAAACAGTCACACAGATTTCACGTTTCTCCTTAACGTCGAGTGCACAGACAGACTGAAGAGAAAGAAATGTTCTCTGTGAACAGTATCTTGTTTCTTACAGCGAGTATTTTATTCACCTGTGATGTCATATATCTGTAGTCACCTGTACTCAGACTCTCAGTTGATTTCCTGTAAGAGAGAAACTTCACCCCTGAGAGACACAACATATGTGGCATGTAAAAGAGAGAGAACAGAGGAACATTGAGAGAGAGAGAGAGAGAGAGAGAGAGAGAGAGAGAGAGAGAGAGAGAGAGAGAGAGTCTGTGTGTCCAGAGGAAAGAAAACAACAATTTAAAACTGAAATGTGTGTTAAGCAAACAGTCATATATTCTCATCTGATTTGATTTGTATATAGAGACTGATTAGTTTTATTAGCCATCATTCTCTCTGCTGTACAACACTGGTGTTCTGTTTCCTATGAGTGAGTGAGTGAGTGAGTGAGTGAGTGAGTGAGTGAGTGAGTGAGTGAGTGAGTGAGTGAGTGAGTGAGTGAGTGAGTCAGTGAGTGAGTGAGTGAGTGAGTCAGTGAGTGAGTGAGTGAGTGAGTCAGTGAGTGAGTCAGTGAGTGAGTGAGTCAGTGAGTGAGTGAGTCAGTGAGTGAGTCAGTGAGTGAGTGAGTCAGTGAGTGAGTGAGTCAGTGAGTGAGTGAGTGAGTCAGTGAGTGAGTGAGTGAGTGAGTGAGTGAATCAGTGAGTGAGTCAGTGAGTGAGTGAGTGAGTCAGTGAGTGAGTGAGTGAGTGAGTGAGTGAGTGAATCAGTGAGTGAGTCAGTGAGTGAGTGAGTCAGTGAGTGAGTGAGTGAGTCAGTGAGTGAGTGAGTGAGTGAGTGAGTGAGTGAGTCAGTGAGTGAGTGAGTGAGTCAGTGAGTGAGTGAGTGAGTGAGTCAGTGAGTGAGTGAGTGAGTGAGTGAGTGAGTCAGTGAGTGAGTGAGTGAGTGAGTGAGTGAGTGAGTGAGTCAGTGAGTGAGTGAGTGAGTGAGTGAGTGAGTGAGTCAGTGAGTGAGTGAGTGAGTGAGTGAGTGAGTGAGTGAGTGAGAGAGAGTGAGTGAGTGAGTGAGTGAGTGAGTGAGTGAGTGAGTGAGTCAGTGAGTGAGTGAGTGAGTGAGTGAGTCAGTGAGTCAGTGAGTGAGTGAGTGAGTGAGTGAGTGAGTCAGTGAGTGAGTGAGTGAGTGAGTGAGTGAGTGAGTCAGTGAGTGAGTCAGTGAGTGAGTGAGTCAGTGAGTGAGTGAGTGAGTGAGTCAGTGAGTGAGTGATTTTGTTATTTTGGCAATTTGTTTATTTACATTTGTTTATTTGTTTGTCTTTCGTTATATGTTAAATACTTTGGCAATATTGTAAGAACATGCAATCATGCCAATAAATTACTTCGAAACTTGAGTGAATGAGTCAGTGAGTGAACATGACATTTCTCTTGAACACAACCTGAAAATATTCAGAAATGCGTGCGTGTGTGCGTGCGTTTTAAACTAGGTCAGTGGAACATGAATGCTGCATTAATGGGTTAAAATTAGCCTGATGAGAGGCAGCAGACTGTTTTAATTAAAGAGAAACATCAAGGCATCAGGGCCAATTAAAAGATCTGCACAAACAGAATAACACAGTGGGATTGTACACAGAGAGATTAATGGAATGAGGTCAGGATAGACAGCAGATGATCTGCATTTATGTGACTCTGTCTGCTGCTCGACCTGTGCATCTAAAGCTTTAATACATACATTTAGATCCAGTTTTTATTCATTCTCTTTTATGAATATTATTTTGCAATACATCAACATAGACTTGTTGATATGACCGCTAGATGGCACTTCACATTTAAACTATTGCCTCTGATCCTATTCATAAATAAACTAATGAAAATTTCATCACGCTTTTAGCCTACATGAGAAACTTCTAAGAATATAGCGAAATATAATATTTAATTGGGGGGGAAACAAGCTTTCTAATTCTTTCAACATTCATAAGCACTGCAATAAAAGGATCTGAAAATATTCATAAATAACATTATAAAAAAATACAAATAATGCAAGAGTACATAACTTAAACGATGTTTAAACCAGGTTTAAAGAGTGCTCAAAGCGATGTTTCGCGTGTAAATAAGAGAGGAGTTCGTGTTATTATAGGCGTCTAACGGTACATTCAATACCTGGAGCGCTCAGTGAGATAATTGACATGTTCTTCGTCCAATGAGAGCCGGACTCAGCGAGTTTACAATAGAACAGGGAGTTCGAGCGGGGCGGGTTCACGCACAGAGGACCAATAGGAGAAGAGGAGGACGGGAGTTTTCGCAGCTTGGGCTTTTGTTCTCAGTGAGGGCAGTAAAGTGAAGTTTTGTCACCGTTATTCTGCGGGACATCCTAGTTCAGACTCAAAGTATCAAGCCAGAATTCATTTATTCCCTTCAGGATAAATTTCACCTTTGTTTGTGAGGATTTATTGTTTTTCTTTTCTTTTCTGCACAATGTAAAGTCCATCATCATCATCATCGTGAGAGGAACGCTGTGAGTTTTACTGGATGAATCTTGACAGGATTTTACGTTACCTCAGCCGTGACCCTTTTTCTACCGGGGAAAGTTAAAAAGTTGTTTCGAGGATACAGCTGTGGAAATATAAGCGGACTTTTGTGCAACTTTTGATCAAGTTCGTAAAAGTTTTTTTCTGAGGATATGATGTTTTGAATGAGAGGTGAATGTGTCAGGTTCGGGAAAATCCTGACTGGATTCATGATGATGGCGCTTTCGGGGAGATCTCTGGACACTTTTTACCTCATTCTCTTCATCTTATGGACTTTTTTGCGGTGCTCTTTATCCAGTCAGGTTCGGCAGGAGTTTAAAGTTCGCGAGGAGCAGCCACTGGGTACTTATGTGGGCACCATCGAGACCAAACCCACCTTCACGTACAGATTCAGCGAACACCACAAACTTTTCTCCATAAACGCCACGACGGGCGTCATTTACACGTCCTCCGTGATCGACCGAGAGATTCTTCCCAGTAACATCATCAACGTGGTGGTGCTTTCCAGTCAGCCAACGTACCCCACCGAAGTTCGCATCGTGGTTCTGGATATTAACGACAACGCGCCCGTGTTTCCAGACGCGTCGATCGTCGTGTCGTTTAAAGAGGACGCGAGCAGAGGGCGGCAGGTGATTCTCGACACGGCGACGGACGCCGACATCGGGAGTAACGGAGTGGATCACACGACTTACCGAATCGTGAGCGGAAATGAGCAGAGGAAGTTTCGGCTGGATATCACCGTCAACCCGAGCGGAGAAGGCGCGTTTCTACATCTCGTGTCCACGGGTGGATTGGATAGAGAAATGACTCCGTTCTACCAGCTCCTCATTCAGGTGGAAGATAAAGGTGAACCCAAAAAGTTTGGTTATCTGCAGGTAAACGTCACCATTCAAGATATCAATGACAATCCGCCCGCCTTTGATCAGGATCAATACCAGACTAATGTGTTCGAGGATGCTGCCATAGGCTCCAGTGTTTTACAAATAACTGCCACAGATATAGACGAGGGAGCAAATGCTGACATTAGCTATGTTTTAGATGAGGGAACTCCGTTTCAGATAGACCCTAAAGCTGGAACTATTATTATAAAAGAGGCATTAGACTATGAGACCAGGAAAGAGTATTCCCTCACGATTCATGCCGTTGACAACGGTGTGCCATCTCTCTCAGGAAGGTCAGAAGCGACTATTAAACTGCTTGATGTTAATGACAATGACCCTGTGGTGAAATTCCGCTACTTTCCAACGACCTCTAAATTCGCCTCTGTGGATGAGAACGCCCAGGTGGGCACCATGGTGGCGTTACTGACCGTTTCTGACTCGGACTCGACCACAGCCAATGGCAACATTTCTGTCTCTATTCTCGGCGGAAACGAACAGAGGCACTTCAAAGTTCACAGTTCACCTGTCCCTAATTTGAGTTTAATCAAAGTGGCTAGTGTGTTAGACCGAGAGCGAATCTCCTCATACAATTTGACCGTGTTTGTGTCGGACAATGGCAGGCCCTTAGCACGCTCCTCTTTCGCCAGTCTTGTCATATATGTTAACGATATTAATGACCATCCACCCATATTTCAGGAAGCTGTGTATAGAGTAGACATCAGTGAAGACATTCCTAAAGGCAGCTACATTAAAGGGGTCTTAGCCTCAGATGGAGACTCTGGGCAGAACGCCAATCTGCGCTACTCACTGGTGTCTGGAAACAGTTTGGGTTGGTTCGCCATCAGTGAGAACAGCGGTTTGGTTACCAGCGCTGCCGCTCTCGATAGGGAAATAGCGTCGGAAATAGTGCTAAATATCAGTGCCAAAGACCAGGGCCTGCAGCCAAAAATCTCTTACACCAAACTGATAGTAAACATCACAGATGTCAATGATCAGGTTCCCACATTTACGCAAAGCACGTATCACATTTCTTTAGTCGAGCGTTCCCCTTCCGGCACGGAGCTCGCTGTGCTGTCCGCCACCGATTCTGATCTCGGGGCCAATGGCACGGTCCGTTTCTCGTTTGACCCTGAAACACCTGTGAACGTTCATAATCTGTTCAGGTTAGATGCGGCGTCGGGACGGTTGAGTGTATCCACAGAGCTGGACAGAGAAGAGAAGGGATCCTATTTGTTGTACATCAAAGCTACAGATGCCGGCACACCCCCACTATTTTCCATCTGCAAAGTTAATATCACAGTTAAAGACGTTAATGATAACAGCCCCGTGTTTTATCCCGTGCAGTATTTTGCTAATGTAAAAGAAAACGAACCTTCTGGCTCTTTTGTCACTACAGTAACAGCTTTTGATCCTGACCTGGGCCGAAATGGCACCGTAAAATATGCCATCACCGCTGGTGACTCTTATAAGTTTCACATCAACAGCAATTTGGGTAAAATCACAACTCTAGTGCCTCTAGATAGAGAGGAAAAAACCGCCTATCAGCTGCAAGTCACAGCAACAGATGGAGGAGGTTTGCGCTCACACACACAGGCTACAGTCACCGTCACTGTAATAGACACACAAGATAACCCTCCCGTGTTCAGTCAGAGAGAATACAGCTTTGTTATGTTTGAGAATGTGGCTGTGGACACTGTTATAGGCACTGTGTCAGCCACCACAGTGGATCTGAACACAAATGTCACTTATCTGATAGCATCAGGGGACCAGCGTGGTCTGTTTGCAGTCAATAGTGTCACAGGGCAAATCACAGCATCAGGCCTTATAGACAGAGAAGAGCAGGCGTTTTACCAGCTCAGAGTGATCGCTAGGGGTGGGGAGGTTACAGGGGAGACCTTAGTTAACATCACTGTGAAAGATTTAAACGATAACGGCCCCCATTTCATTCACACGGCCGAGCATGTCAGCGCTGTGGAGAACTGGGCCACGGGTCATCACATATTCCAGGCAAAAGCTTCAGATCCAGATGAGGGGACCAACGGTGTGATTGTGTACAGCCTCAAACAGAACCCCAAAGGCCTGTTTCACATCCATGAGAAACACGGATTAATCACGCTCACTGGTCCCCTGGAGGTCACCACCAGCTCCTACCAGTTAGAGGTCGTGGCCTCCGACCTTGGTATCCCTCAGCACACCTCCATTCTCATTCTCACTGTTAGTGTGTATGATGTCAACGACAACGCGCCAGTTTTTGATCAGCTTTCTTATGAGGTCACCATTAGAGAATCAGAACCAGTGAACAGTCGTTTTTTCAAAGTCGAAGCCACTGATAAAGACTCTGGGCTTAATGGTGAGATCGCGTATGATATTATTAGCGGTAACACAAATGATGTTTTCGGCATCTTCCCCGACGGGCAGCTGTACATTAAAGCAGATTTAGATAGAGAAGTACAAGAACGGTACAGTTTATTAGTGGTGGCCAAAGACAGAGCCGTTGAGCCTTTGAGTGCCAGCGTTAATGTGACCGTCCTCCTTGATGATGTCAATGATAACCGTCCGCTTTTTAATAGCACCAGTTACGTTTTTCATTTTGAGGAAGAGCAGCAGCGAGGCTCGCCAATAGGGCGGGTTTATGCAGAGGATAAAGATTTTGGGCCGAACAGCGAGGTCCGTTACTCATTTGAAACTCCTCAGCCAAACTTTGAGCTTAACACCATGACGGGTGAGATCACCAGCACGCTACGGCTCGACCGCGAGTCTCTCGTGAGACAAAGAGGCGCTGCGGTATTCAGTTTCAGTGTCGTGTCTTCTGATCAGGGCCTTCCCAAACCTCTTAAAGACCAGGCCAAAGTTCAAGTGTACATACAGGACATCAATGACAACCAACCAAAATTCACCAAGGACATTTACCAGGCCTCTATCTCAGAATCAGCCCTGAACATGACACAAGTCCTCCGAGTGTCTGCCTCAGACGTCGATGAAAATAAAAACGGCCTAGTTTGCTACAACATCGTAGAGGGAAATGAAGAAAAACAGTTTAGCATTGACAGCACTTCTGGTCAAGTTACTCTAGTGGGAAAGCTAGACTACGAGACAACACCCTTTTACTCCCTGAAAATTATAGCCGAGGACTCTGGCATTGTGCCCCTGTCGTCCACTTGTGTGTTAAGCATCACCGTTCTGGATGAGAACGATAACTCGCCCTTATTTCCCAAATCTACCCTCACGGTGGATGTTTTGGAGAACATGCGTGTTGGGGAGCTGGTCGCCTCCGTAACCGCCACAGACTCGGACTCGGGTTCCAACGCTGACATCACGTTCAGCATTTCTGCCACAAACAACCACGGTACATTTAGCATCAGTCCTAACACTGGCAGTATTTTCCTGGTTAAAAAAATGGATTTTGAGACTCAGTCACTGTACAAACTCAACGTCACAGCCAGAGATGGTGGAAGGCCACCGAGGTCCACGTCTATTCCTATCATCATTTATGTAAGAGATTTTAATGACAATCCTCCTGTTTTTACTCCAGGTGATATTTTTAAGTCCATCCCTGAAAATCTTCCCCTCTCCACCTCTGTCATGACCATAACAGCTCACGACACCGATGCTGACATAAACGGTCAGCTGGAATATTCAGTTGTCCAGCAGACTCCAAGGGGTGGTCATTTCCACATTGGCCCGGTGTCTGGAGTTATTTACACAAACAGAGAAATCGACAGGGAGTTCTCCAACCTCTTTGAGCTGACCGTTAAAGCCATGGACCAGGCGGTCCCCATCGAGTTCCGGCGCTTTGCTCTGAAGAACGTCACCATATGGGTGACGGACCAGAATGATAATGTGCCTGTTTTTATCTCCCAGAATGCCTTAGTGGCTGAATCCAACATCATGATCGGTTCCATTCTCACCACCGTCGTGGCCCTTGACCCAGACGAGGGTGCGAATGGAGAGGTGGAGTATGAACTAGTACGAGGAGATTTCGATACGTTTATCATGGATCGCTATAGCGGAGATATCAGACTTGCGTCTCAACTGGTGCCCTCAAAACTCACGTACAGTCTGACCGTGTCTGCCACGGACCACGGCACAGAGCGCAAGACCTCTCGGACGGAGCTGACCATCATTCTTCAGGGTACGGATGGGCCCGTCTTCTCTCAACCCAAATACATCACTATTCTAAAAGAGGGCCAACCGCCCGGAACCAGCGTCATCTCGCTGGATGCCTCCAGTCCACGTGGAACTGGTGCCAAGGTGGAGTTTTTCATTGTCTCTGTTCAGAGTGGAGGGAAGGCAGTAGGCCGGCTTTTCACCATCGGCCGGCACACTGGGGTGATCCAGACGGCTGCAGAACTGGACAGAGAGCAGGGCTCAGACCTGTACTTGCTGGATGTGTACGCCATCGAAGCAGACGCCAGCCAGCCCCGAACGCAGCACGCAGAGGTGAGTAACGCTGTCTGTGTTTTTCATGTGAGCAGAAATGTAAGGGAATATATTGTGAAACATGTGCTGAAGTCATTTGTGTGAAAGCGGTGGAAAACACACTGGAGTGAGAGTATGTGCATTACTAAAGTTCCTGCTTGTTTTTCTCTTTTTTAGATGATCTGGCTTGTATTAAGTATAAATTGCTTTGCACTCGAGAATGTGGGCTTTGTTTTTTGGCAGGCTAGATGTATTGTTTCAGCTCTCAGTGAGCGCAGGTCTTAATCTCAGAGAAAAGTGCTGGCTGTTTTCTCTGAGTTTGTCTGGCAGAGAGCAGGGAATGCTGGGTAAAATCTTCAGCGAGCAAACTAATCTCTCTTATCAGCAGCAACAAACTTAACAAATCAGACAGTGTGATTGCAGATATTAATAATGTGAAACCACAGGATGCTGTTGTCCGTCTTTTTCTTATTGTAATAGTTTTGTGGCCAAGAAAAGGCAGGCAAAGTGATTGAAAGGGAAATGAGTGCTGGAGATCGGCGTGTGGGTCTCAGATACCTGTCCCCCACAGAGAGAGAGAGGATTTATCCGGGCTTTGAGCGCTGCGGGCGATGTTGGAGCAGGGTGGTCTATCAGACCCGCTTTGTGCCAGTAGGCAATAAGTGACCATTAAATTCAGCTGACCCTCTAAGTCTTAGTGAATAGAAATTTGCTTTCAGAGGGGGTCGAGCAGAGTAAGCAGGAAAGAAGAGGAATCTCTAAAAGTGAAACCTAATCTCTGCCTTCAGTTGGTACATTGCGACGCATCTGCGTTGCTGCCGCTAAACTCTCCCTCGAGGGATAGAGTTAAACTCTCGACTGCAGAACACAGATGAAATTCAACACTGGGCTTGTGGGTTTGTGTGCGCAGGCCTCTCCTCAAATGAAAAACAAATGTGATTCTATATATGTGTTTTGGAAATTTCAACTGGAACCCAAAATGTTATGTTATTATAGGCTTGATGATTCGCATTTATAAATTGGATTTTTTCCCTGTGTTGCAGTAGAGGAAATGTGCTTTGTGTTATGGTTTTGAAACTAGCTTCTTGAGAGGCGTGTTCTCCGTTCCAAAAGGAAAGAGTGGACGTAATTACGGCCAAAAGCCTTTTGTTTTCTTTTTTGTTTGCTTAGGGAACGCCATTGTTTGTGTCAGCTAACGGTGTTCTGAAGAAACTCATCATTATAAGTCATTTCTGTGTGTGTGTGTGTGTGTGTGTGTGTGTGTGTGTGCGTAAAAAGAGTAAAACATCTTTCACAGTCTTTTTAAACAGAACAATATTGGCTGACCTTTATTTGAAACTATTTAGTACCACAATATATTTGAAAGTGTTTACTCTTGTAATCTGATGCCATCATTATATGGGTTATGGCCTAAAATCTCATTTAACTTGAAATGTATATTAGAACGTTTGGGTCATTTTTACTTTAGAAGAGGAAACAGGCACATATCATCACGTGTTATGCTGACAGTTTTAGTAGTATTACAAGTTTAGAAACAGCAAAACATGTTCAATAAATCATATCTGAATCTAAGCCTATACAGTATGTTATTCATATACAGGTATGTGACCCAGTGTGTGAAACCCCAGCTAAAGTCATTTTTGATGAAAGTAATCCTTCCAACAAACTTTGATGCTCATTATTTCATTACAGATTTTGAGACTTTAGTCTGAATTTCAGAGACTGGGTCACATTTATAACTTGCTGTTGGTAACTTTTTATCCATCTGTGTTATGAGCAGACTGTAACATCATGTCCAGTGTGGACAAAATGGTAAATTATAATGCGTTTCTAATGTCTTTTGTCGTGTGGCGTTGCACCGGTCACGTCCGGTCAACCTACAGAACATGACCAAGTGAAAAATAATGTTAGTCGTATTAATTCTTTAGATAATTCTGGTGTTCAGTATGTGATTTTGATTCATTGGTCATGTTATCAACTCATTTCAACATGCTGAGCTGCAATCTGTTCATCCTCATCATGACATCATTGATTGTGATGTTTTAGGGAATATTTCATCATTCTTTGAGCAGTATTGTGTTTTGACCTGTATGTGATGAGTGGGTTATAAATGTTGATAACATGAACAATGAAGACAGACTCAACACCAGAACTATCTGAAGAGTGTCTGTTTAGAAACTGTGGCTGGATGTGATGGAGGGATGGCTTGTACATTTGAACTTGCTTGAAAGGACAAACAGCACTAAACAGAATCATGTCTTTGTGTGTTTCTGGCTATTGAGAGCGGGATTTGTTTGTTTGTGCACATAGAAACGGATGTTTAGTGCTGTTAAATAGTGACAGAAGCCTATATCATAATTTACTGAAAGTGTGAGAATTTAAAAAGAGAGAAATGCGGTTGTTGTGCTGGTGTGCGTGATTGAAAACAGCTGGATGTGTTTTGAGCTGCAGTTTTACAAACTCAGCATGACTGTGTGTCCTGACGCTTTCTGTCTGTCTGTGTCGCAGCGTGACAGTGTGTAGAGAAGCATGGTGAGTGTATTGTGTGTGTGTGTTTGTGTGTGACAGTGATTTATGGGTGTGTTTGCATGGCTGATTGTGGGTCACTCTACACAGGAAGTGACTTTGTGAATAAACTCATTTTATTCAGTTTGATTTGAGGTTAGGGTCACACCGTCTTCAGCGCTTAACGTGTTAATATCACACACTGACCGTCTGCTTAAATACTTCAATTAGTTTTCAAGACAAACATAATAGTGTCACACATTGATAGTGTGGATTCCAACATTACAGCAATATACTATTATTCTAAAATGTTGAAAGTTGGTGTTGTGTTGACTGCTAGTGTATTAGTTATGTTTATATTTAAATATGTGGCTTTGGATAAAAGTGCCTGTTAAATATTTATGTTATTCTTATCCTGCAGTAAAAAGAACAGCAGCAGAGATAGATCATATCTATGTGTGTGTGTGTGTGTGTGTGTGTGTGTGTGTGTGTGTGTGTGTGTGTGTGTGTGTTTGGTCTTTTGAGATTATGAATGAACATCAGTTTGTGTGGTCACAGCGGGATCCTGTTTGTGAACGCTGTGTGAAGTGTGTGTGTGTCTGCATGTGTGTCTTCTCTGTGTGTCGTCTTTGTGTGTGTGTGTGACAGTTGACAACCATGTGACTTAAATCATGATATGCCTGTTATTTCCCATCATGCATCTCTGCGGGACAGTCGTGGGTCTGTGATTGGACAGGCTTTACACAGCAGTGTGACATCACACACACCTGGAGGCATGATAATGTCTTTTTCTTTGGTCAGTAAATTATTTTTTCAGATCATTCTCACGTTTCCGAGTGCACACGTACGGGTGAAGTGTGTTGTTGTTTCAGGCTGCGTAATAAAACTGATATCAGTGCTGTAACACGAGACAGATCGTGTGTCTTCACAGAGGTTCAGTTTTCATCCGTGGTGACTTCTAACGTCTGGATTATTTTACATGTGACGTCCTGCGCTTATTGAACAGTCAGTGTGAACCAGTGGAACCTGATCTCAGACCTGTGCTTCAGGTGTTTAGAGGTGTGTGTGTGTGTGTGTGTGTGTGCTTTTATTGGTCATCTGGAGTTGATCAGTTGATCTTTTGACTGTCAGCTGACCCGTCTGCCCTGCACATTAAGTCTGTGTGTGACTGTATTAGCTGGAAATGTTATTTCACTGTTTGCATAGTCGCCAGGATTGTGTGTCTGAAAATCCTTCAAACAGCTTCTAAAAATGAGAGCTGGAGCAACAGAAACCTGCTCGCAGTCGCTAATCTTCTCCATATGGTTTCAGGACGTGATGTTGAATCCACAGGCGGCTTCGCTCATAACTCAATAACAGTCAGACGTTGGTTGGCTCAAGCTCTGTTTTCTCTACCCTTTTTTTTTTTAAAGGGATAGTTCACCAAAATTGAAAACTGGGACATGGTTAATGCATCCTCATGCCACTCCAGACCTGTGTGATGGACTTATAAATGAAGAGGTTTAGCAGAGTAGCATCATATGACTTCAAACGACATGTGTGGTATTTGTATGATACTTTTCTGGTGCTTTTTGGTCACACAACAAGAAATAATTAAAAAAATAAAAATAAAAATAAAAGTATTTTTTAAGCATTAATTCGTGTTGCTGCTTTTAGAAAACAGTTTTAATTTAGTTTGGATTTAGCCACAATGTCTGGTGAAAGAATTTGATATTTAGTGTGGAATTAGTGTGTGAGGTGAGGATGTTTATTTATATAAAACAGTATTATGTTATAAGTATTATTATATGTTTTAGTGAAGTTTATGGAGCAGTCACTGTGAATGATATGAAACATTATTATAAAGTTAAAGATGGCTGAGGTCTTCGAGCATCTTTCATCATTGCTCTGGTCCTCTGGTGCATTTCATCTGTTTCTTCTGCTCATTATGACTCTCTTTGGGGTAATTTAGAGCAAACTTCATTAGAGCTGTTTCTTATTTATGATGTTGTTTGTTATTAGTTATGTGCATAAATCACAAACTCATTAATTACACAAAGCCGAGAGGACAGAGAAACCCCAGGACGTCTCCAACGGCGTCAGCATACACAAAGACTCTGATCTTCATCCTTATAAGATATTCTTATGAGTCCCTGTTTACCTCCTCCATCTCTCTCGTTCGCTCCGTCTGTCTCTCTCTTGTGATTGGCTGGATATTGTCAGTAGAGGATTATGGTGTGATTATTGTCTGAGTTTGTTATCCCATTTAACGGCTCCTCCAGACGTCCATTCAGTCTTTCCATAGTGTGTTTCCATTGTGTGTTCACATGTGAGATTTACACGAGAGAAGAAAGAGACAGAATGAGACAGAAGCGATATTTTCAGGTTTATCTCTACTTGAATGATTCTGCAAAGAATGAGTTTGTTCTTGAAATATTAAATGAATTGTTCTTGTCTGTTCACCCTCGTGACTTTCTGTATAACACAGAACAGAGCCAGAATGTTGTCTTGCCATAGTAATTGCTTGAATTAATTGTGGGTTCAATAGCTTTCTTAATAAAAACAATGGCATTTGCTTATATTAAACACAGACCTTACAAATCGAATAATCACTGCACACAACATGCAAAAAATAAGAAACGTTGAAGAAAAAAATCTTAACGTTGGATATGTTGCCTTTAACAAAACGAATAATCACGACATCAAGCAAAAAAATATAAATAAAAAAACGACAATGAAAAACCTTTACGTTAGATAAGTAGCAGTGGCATAACTTTGTTTTGAAAATTGGTGGGGGACAAAAAACAATTCTTTACACATTTTTGTGCTTGGACGCTGGATGCACAAGCTATTCATACTGGCCAGAAACGCGCATTTCTGTCTTCCGCAAATATAACTCCTGAATACAGCAGACATGTTCAGATGCGCAATTGTAGTCAGGTTTTTAACTAAACTAAGTGATTTATTACTATAAACATTCAAAATGACGGTGGGGGTCGAGACTGCGGTGGACAAGTGATGTAATTGGTAGGAAGGTGGACATTGAGTATCACTGGTGACACTGACTATGGCAACAAGCCTAGCGCGTATGCAACATTACTTACTGTACCACGATACTACCGTTTAAAAAAAATAGAGCGGCATTGCAGGTATATTGAAGCTTTAGCATCGCGATTCTACCGTGCAACCCTAATTCTTTTTATTGTTAAGTAGAACTGACCCGCATTTGTATTGTATCGATTGCATCTTTAAAAAACTCATATGCACTGTAGTTTTATTGAAGCTTCTACATGTTTAGTTTTTGTTTTTATGCTGTAATATTTTAGCGTTAGTAAATGACAGCAGATATTTCCGGGACACAGAGCTCGCGAGGTGCGTAGCATCTGACACTTCCCACCGGCTCGTCCGGCTCAAAGCTCTTGTGTTTCGGTCAAATTCCTGCAATTTTCAGGGAATTAATCTTTTTTTTAAGCGTGAGCATCAAGTTGCCGTCAACAAGTCTTTAGAGCGTAATGCTCTTAGCTGCTCATTAAGCTTTTTGAGCGTGTAACAGCGGTTTGAAGCGAACACTGAGCGCTTCTGTGTCTCCTCTCTGATCATTGACACTTTAATAAAGTCGTTTTAAGTTCAGCCGACTGAATTTTGCACCTCTTCTGCCGTTGCCATGGCGTCGTGGAAGCGAGGAGCATTCAGCGCTGTCCGCAAGCTTTTACATGCAAATGCGGCGAGCGAGAGTGTGAAATGCGTTCAGAGAAAGAGCTTTCAGCCGCATCTGACAGCAGCGGACTAAAGGAACTCTTAAAGCGTGAAAAACCCTTCGCATATTCTCTCTCTCTCTCTCTCTCTCTCTCTCTCTCTCTCTCTCTCTCTCTCTGTGTCGGGTCAGAAAGTTGCTCTTCATGTTCACTCTTTAACTTCCCTCACATTCTCGCCATATTCACTTCCTCTTCTGGGTAGCCAGATAAAGAGAGAATGCGAGGGGAAAACTATGTCGAATCCGCCACAATCACATCATTTACGAGTGAACTGACGATGAGAAAAGCATTTCATTCTGGCCTGTAGACAGAGAAGAGAGAGATGAGAAGAGGTTGGTCCAGTCGGGACGGTGAAGTGCATGATGGGAAAAGAGCATAAGATCAGTACGGCAGTGAGGATGCAGGTGGAGCGAAGAGAGAGAAGTAGTTTTACAGCCTCTTTTATTAGTTCTACATCATTTCATTAAAAATGTTAAACCAAAATGACTACTGAACTAATAATAAACATGTACTGTATTGATTGTTTTGTAATATTAGACAATAGAATAAAAGTCATTATCAGTGTTAAAAGTGACTAAATGTCAGCCAGCAGAACCACACATGTGTGAATGTTTGTATTATTTATACACTTAATATTGGGAGTGTTTTGAAAACATTGGTTTTCTAAGAATAATAACATGAATCCTCTGAACTTTCCTGTGTGTTTTATTAATGAACAGAAATAATAGAAGTGGCCATCATTCCTCATTTCTTGCTCTTATAATATCTGTCTGTCAAAAGCTTTAGAACACTTACTCATTTATTGATATCTTTAAGAAAACGTGTTATATTTATTTTGTTATTTATAGTCACCTTTTGTCTAAAATTATCTCATTTTATTAAGAAACTTCTTCAGGTTGGATTTTTAAACAGTATTGAAGGAGTTGGCATCTGTTTTGTGCTCTTATTGGCTTAAATTTTATACACCTTCAGATCAAACCTTTTAAGATAATGAGAAACATTTTACTCAAGAGTTCTAGAGCACTATTAATAAATGTAGGGTTACTTTCTTAATATTTTTTCCACATTGTAAAATAATAGTAAACTCATCAAAGCAAAAATGTTATTTTGGGAATTATAACAAAAAAGAATCCAGAAATAAATGTTAGTCTATTCTGCGCTCTACCAAAATCATTTTAAACATTCATCCATATGCTTTTAGAGATAACACAGGTTTAAAGATCAAGACGGGACACATTTCAGTCGAGAGACTCTAAACCTTTGAAGGAGGGTTTATACTAGGGGTGCGGGGAAAAATCGGTTCTTAAATGAATTAATAACGTAATGTTAGCGGAACAAAAAAGGCGGAAGTCATTCGCGGGTACCAACAGTTTAGAGAGCGCACACCTGACGCGCAGCTACAGAGGAACTTATACACCAGTAGTAAAGAAAGAGAAAACGCCAGCCCTGTTGGACTAAACTGCAAGATAAACACAACACATATTGGGATTAGTGCATTTAATTCACTGTACCGCAGTTGACTTGTCAATAATAAGTGCAAGTAGCGTTTTCCCAAAACCTCTCACTGACTGTAAGGACATAAGAACATGAACATACTTCTGTAAATATGCACAGTTTGTTACCAGAGGTGCTGGATGCGCTGCATTAGAGGAATCCACTGCTCTGTAGGTGTATTATGTTTCGTCAGACGATCAGGCAAATCCTGAACTTACTGCCGGTTAATATGTAGTATTACGTTAATTACTCTTTTATACTAGTTTTAACGTCTGACAAGAGAAACAGAAAATATATATATGAGAACGGCTTTATTGGGCAGTTAGTTCCATTACAATACAGAATGTGACAGTTCAGAGACTAAAAGCAAACGTGCCAACACTAATCTGACTGCGACGTAATTACGTCACGCATATGCAAATTAGCACATTGAGAATCGATTCTAAAATTGAATCGTGAGGAACCAAACGATTCCCACCCCTAGTGTATATGTTTGCTTTTACATTTCAGAATCCTACACATTTCCTGTAAATGAAATGTAGAATTTCAAATGTTGTCTTTATGTGGTGTTTGGCTTGTGGAGCTCACTGTATGCAGACTGTGTGTGTTTGTATGTTTGTGTGAATAGAGGGGGGAACACAAGAGGTTTCACACAAAAGCGTTGAGTTGAACACTAGCCCCAGTGTCCCACTTCATGTGTGTGTGTTTCTTGTAAAGTTTAAGTGCCACTTCCCCCCGGTCAGCTCTCAGACTGTGTGTGAGTGTGATTCTCTGTTTGCTCTCAGACGCTTCGAGTATTGCTGTGGTGACCCGACTCCACCTCCATTGTGTGATGCTTCAGAAAATCAATGATGAGATCTCTTTAATGTCTCAATGATATTTAAGCAGTTTAAAACTCTTGCTTTTGGCAGGTTTTTAGGAAACGGTCTAATGATCAAATTATCTAAATAAATAAAAACTTCTTTCGCTGAGTTGTTTCTTTTGGACATCAATGAGATTAAAAAATAGCTGAAATGAATATTTCTTTGATATTTGTTTTTTATATCTGAGACCAAGTTGAAACATAATTGAGAACTCCATGAAGTCTCATTAGTTATGAAAGAGCGCTAGAATATTTTTATTTCTCCTTTGTCTAAAATAATAATAAATCAAACTTTTCAGTTTCTATCTCTGTTGGCAGAGTAATTTTTGTAACCCCACTGGACGCCTCTTGACCTCAGAGCAGGAAGCTGTCCTGACCTTTGACCTTTCAGAGCGAACATGTGAATAAGTTATCACTTACAGAAGGCGGCGCGGTGTACATGCATGTGACTGTAAATCGCAGCGAGAGCGTTTGATGTCCGCGGTGGCACCAGAGAACGGTGCTGGTATCAGGGACAGACTCTCTCTGGAATGTGCTGTACTGACCCCGACATTAATCACATTAACATCCACAGAAACGCCTGACATAGTTCCCAGGAGAGACCTGAAGGAAACCGTTTGTTGCTCTTTCATCGCTCTGGAGTTCTCAGTTACGTTTATTTCACATTACAGAAGTTTTAGAACGTGAACGTTTATTCAAAGGATTTTTTAAACGATGGTGTTCTTCCTAAAATTGCAGTAGGAGAAATAAAATGTAATTGTTGAAACACAAATGGGGATGTAAATGAATGTAGATAGTAGAGTAGAAAAAAAAAAAAAATTCTACCTCTATTTTTCCTTTTCTAATGTTCTCTATATACTTGCTTATACTATCTTGACGTTGTATTTGAAACCTTGTATTACTAGCACTTCTCGTGAATATTGCTTACTTAGACGAATCACTTGCTGTTTTCCTCAATTGTAAGTCGCTTTGGATAAAAGCGTCTGCCAAATTAATAAATGTAAATGTAAATGTAGAGGTAAAATCATCTGGATTTGTGTATTTTCATATTAAGATATTCAGTTAACATTATTTCTGACATTGAGATGCAGATGAGACTTTAATTTGAGATATTAAAGTGATGTCGTCTGTGATTTTTCTTTCTTATGGGAGTATATACGTGTAGAATGTGATTTTATTATTGATTTCTGCCAGACGCATCAGGATGGGGGTCCCGGGTGGCACTGAACACCCCTGGCATCCAACTGGCCACCCCATATATAAAACTCTAGCTCCGCCACTGGTTCGTACGGCTCTTCAGTGTTAGCATTAACTATACTAACAGACACTTCTAGAGAACGTAAACACATTTCCCAACATCTCATTCCTGACTGCTATCAAAACTGCTAATAGAAATCACCCAGTTTAACATACACGAGGAAAGTATGTTCTTTTAAAAACAGAAAATAAAAGAAGAAATAGGAAGAGAATATTGCAGTGTAGTGAAAGTGTGGATGTAGATTTGAGTGTATAGATCACAGTAGTGTTGTGTTCATACGGCACAGGAAGTGTCATGAGAGACGACACTTCTCCGGTGGTCTCGGTGTTCATTCTGAAATGAATCATCAGTAATTAAAGCTCACAGAGGTTAATAACCAAACACCCCCCCACACACAGTGTATCTCTCCTTTCACACCGTCTTTCTTTCATTCTTTTTGTGTCAGGATTTAGGCTGTTGTGTATGAAGTAAAATTCTCTTCTCCAGCGTCTCACGGAGCCGCATTCCTTCACCATATAATTACAGGCTTTATTTCAGCACGAGGATCAGACCGTCGTGAGCTTTATTTCACTGCGACATTAATGAATCTGACTCACTATTACTCCTTAAAGGAGTATTCCTTTCATATTTAAGTTCAAGTATGAAACAGAAGATTATTCATTCTTCATAAAGTCAGCAGGTTTTCTGAGTTGATCGGAGTCAATCTTTACTGCATTTCTTTTCTCACTCGTTCTTCTTAAAAAAGAAGGAATGACTTCAGCATGTAAATATTGTTTTACTTTGTTTTACAGATGAGCACAATTCTCTGTTCTTCTCAGAGTTACAATAAAATAGTGTGTGTGTGTGTGTGTGTGTGTGCGTGCGTGCGTGCGTGCGTGCGTGCGTGTGTGCGATGACAGTCAGAAGGGTGAGTGTGTGAATGGAGGTCTGACGGATGGTGCTGTTGTTTCAGTCAGTGTGAGGGATGCCAAGGACACACACACACACGTTCAGCTGTTAAATAGTGTGAATTAATGAAGTCTCCTTTCTGAGAATGTCCAGCACCCCCCCCACAGGCCTGTAAATGAACGAGGGAATCAATAAAGAAAAGAAGAGCCACTTCCTTTGCATTTCTATAGTTCACAAATCCAAAGAATTTATGGGTAAAGACTGATTATACCACTGTGTGTGTGTGCGCGCGCGCGTGTGTGTGTGTGTGTGTGTGTGTGTGTGCGTGTGTGCGCGCGTGTGTGTGTGCGTGTGTGTGCGCGTGCGTGCGTTTCACCATCACTGAATCCAGACTCTGTGTTAGAGTTCAGACTCTATAAGTTATCAGCAGAAGACAGAAGTTTATACTAAAGATAAGACATAAAAGCTCTTCTGCTCATTCACTGCATGAGTGAGTTTGGAGAATGTTCAGCTTCAGCTCTGCTGATAAAAACAAAGCATTCATATCATGTAACATTTGCATTATTGGAAGTAAAATGGTGTGTTTAAACATCTTTGATTGAAGATATTATCTTTAGATTCATGGATCAAGAAACAGGGGTTGTATGTTAAGACTCAGTGTTTATTCTGCATGTAAAGTCACTGAAATCTGTTTCGTGCGACTGATTTATAACATTAATAATCACAGTACACATGAACGACGCTAGAAACGGCCGTAACAAAGTGGATTTTTATCTGCTACATTTAGAATATATGCTCAGAAAACAACCCAAATCTGTTTTTCCAGCGTCTGATGACAAGACGTGATAGTCTGGCTACAGAAATCTCAATGTCTCTGTGTAAATGCTGTTTTTAAGAAAGGTTTACTGAACGTTCATGGTATTACCCCATGTTATACTCTCCTCAGATTTATTTGGGGTTATTTTTCTTGGAACTTGTGACCAAATGATTTGAGAGGAGAACGTTATTGCTCAGGTGTTGCTCTTCCATTGCTCAGGAGATTTGATGTAGACATTTGTGACAGTTCTGAGTCTTCTATGGAGAGACACAGATGAGACTTGAGCAAAAGTTTCTCTTCATTTAATCTCATGATGTCTGGGAGATCTCTGGATCTATGTTCATCATTTACTCCTCTTGTATGTCAACAGCACTGTGTTTGTGTTTGTGTTTGTGTTTGTGTTTCTGCAAAGGAATCTCAGGAAAATGCCATTGAATCTCCTGAGTTATAAAAGAGCAACATCTGAGCAATGAAATGCTCCTCAGGGATTTGTCTTCTTTCATTCTTTTTCTCTTTTGTTTATCCACATGGTTGTAAAATTAAACAATCTTTCTCTCTCTCTCTTGCTCTCTCACTCACTTTCAGTGAGATATTTAATAGGGTTTATGGAATTTTCAGGGCCATTTAGTTTTGATGAAGAGGACAGATCTTCATTCCTCTGAAGTCTTGTGAGCGTGTGAGCTGTTTCTCTGTCTGGATATGCAGCTGTCTCACCTCAAAAGATCAAAATGATCAAGATCATGTGTCAATTGTCATCCCTCCAAAAATAAGAACTGATATTTTGAATACAGAGAATTGAAACTATTTTAAGAACATAAACGTTTTTGGCATTGTCACATTTTAAATTTTAAACATATACCCAAAAAGATTTTTAAAAAGATTTAATGTTAACAGTACTGACACGCTTATATTTATATTTTATTTAAAGACATTTTGAATCTGATGTTTTGCCTGTTTTAGAGTGGTTTTCTGTAGCTGTGTTTTTGTGTTCTTCTGTTGTGAGTCCACGTCTGACCTACACTACACAAAATGTACGAATGATAGTTTGAGCAGAAAAAAAACAGAGCTGAATGTTTTACCATCAATGCCAAACATAACAGCAGAAGGAACGTTGAGAATAAACAAACGTTTGCCTTCTTGTCCCACATCACTTCTTTTCTTTCTTCGTTCTTCTTTCGTTTAGTGGCTTGTTGAACTGCAAAAACACCCAAATCTTTATACAAACACACACAGATGTTGTCGAGTATGACTATGTTGCAGTTCTGTGTTTGTTATGGTTTTTCTTACATTTCTTCACTAAAAAATATTTTACTGTGTATGAAACTTGTTTAGTGAACAGTGAGACATGTGCAGTGAAAACACACAAACAGACTAATGTCACACAAATCATTGTTGAATGTTTGTGTGTGCGTGCGTGTGCGCCCAGTGTTATTTTCTTACATTTGAAATAAAATGATCTCACACTGAATCATTGAACACAGGAACTTAAAAAAATTGCCAAAGTGACACTTCAGGTCAAATAACAAATGACAACACTACACTGAGGTCAGGTCATGACCCCTGGGTCATGGGTGCTTCCAGACTGTCACCTCTCAACAGGACAAATCACCGCCTTTTGACTTCCCTAGAAACAGAGAGAGAGAGAGAGAGAGACATTTGATGTGTATGGCTGGAGTGTACCATAGTGAATGTGTTTATGGCTGATGTTGCTGAAAGAGATTCACACAGATTGTTCACTTTTACTGAAGCGTACATGAGAAACAATGAGTGTGAGACAGACAGCTGGTGAAGGCTTTACTGATGATGTTCTGAAGGGTGTAAATGATGAAACCCAACCAGACACAAAACATCTCATTCTGAACTCAAAAGGGTGACCCGGTCACATGAGTGAATAAAACGCATTCAACGTATTTATTCTGAGACACACGTGAGATAACTGAGATCTATGATCTTTTATCATCTTTTATTAGAAAACATTAATTGGTAAATAAGTTCCTTTAATGTTTGAAAATAGTGATGAAGTGATGATATTGAAATGATGTGGATTTGAAAACATATGGATTCATGTATTCTCATGACTGTGTTAGGCCCTATGATTTCCACGATGCAGAAAATGTGGACAGAATCACGGAATCCAGGCATTAAATCTGCCAAATGCATTACTTCTTAACCAGAAGGTAGCGCTGAACAGTTATTAAAATTCAAATTGTGCGATGAATAATGTAATTCAGATACGTTTTAAATATGTCATCTGCTTGTTTTGCGTGTCTGTGAGTGAAAGAGTGGCGCGGTTGCGTGTACTGCACACGTGAACTACATTAAAGCAAAACCCGTCAAAATAAAAGTTTACTATAAATTTTTACTACTAAATAACTTGAAGAAGTTATCAAATGTTGTACCACACCTTGATTTTTTTTATTTGACCACTGACTGTATTATTTACTTTAGTAAATTTAAGTAAATGTGCTATTAAAATGATTAAACATAGCACTTATTTTTTTTAAATATGACTTTATTAAAAAAAGTACTTATGTAATTTATGTAGACCTAAAGACAGAAAAGAAAAAAGAAAATGGTCTAGTAAGATTCTCTACTTCAGAAAAATCTCTACTTCTCTTTTCCTTTTCTAATGTTCTCTGTTTACTTGCTTATACTATCTTATCTAAAACTTTATATTACTAGCACTTCTTGTGAATATTGCTTTACTTAAACGAATCGCTTGCTGTTTTCCTCGATTGTAAGTTGCTTTGGATAAAAGCGTCTGCCAAATGAATAAATGTAAATGTAAGATACTGGTTTATTAACATAGTTGTACATTATATCCTATTTTTACATATTTTTTCTCTGTATAGTACAAAGTATTTACTGTAGTTTTTTTTAATACAGTTTATAAGCGAATATGTGGGCAAATATATTACTATTGTATAGTAAAAGACGAAAAACACAAAATCCAGACAAATAAAATGGAAAAAACGGAATTAGGGAAAAAATAAAACTCGCCCTATTTTAGTTAGAAGTTTTTGGTGTATGTGATAGTTGGTATAAAAGCTGAACTGTTTCATTTATATTGTAAAACTTGTTGAAGATGTTTGTAATGTTTTTATTTGTGTTTATACATTATATACATTATTCTGAGAATGTGCTTTCAGAAATTCAATAGAGATCATTTTTATATCACATTGACATAAAATGACATTTTAACATGTAATCTTAACTTTTGTATTATATCCCATTGTTTACAGTTTTGATAAAGAACACGCGCACGTGTGTGTGTGTGTGTGTGTGTGTGTGTGTTTGTTTGTGTGTGATGAGAAATAAAGTTATTAAATTAAACTGAAGAGCATGAAACACTCGTCCTAATGAAGATGAACGACTCTATTCTGATGAGAAACAGACGAGACACATTGTCTCAACTCACTGAAAGACACTTTACTCGCTTTGTGTGTATTCTCTCTCTCTCTCTCTCTCTCTCTCTCTCTCTCTCTCTCTCTCTCTCTCTCTCTCTCTCTCTCTCTCTCTCTCTCTCTCTCTCTCTCTCTCTCTCTCTCTCTCTCTCTCTCTCTCTCTCTCTCTCACACACACACACACACACTCCCTCCCCCATCTCTCTCTCTCTTTCTTTCCATGAATAGTCTCAGAGCGAGAGGAACTGTCTCATTGGCCAAAGAACGTTTATGAGTCGCTCATGTTAAACACATCAACATTTCTCATTCAATTTTCCAGTCTGAGACTGAACTCAGATCAGCTTTCAGCTGTGCTAAACACCAGGCATTGATGAGTCGAGAGAGAGTTCAGTTCTGGATCAGAGGAATTCCATTATTTCAAATGAAGTTTAACCTTTTAGTGCTTTATGATATGAAGTTCTTTTTTATTCTTTCTGAGAAAAACAGAATATAATGTGCTGTTAGTTTTCTTCTATTCATGTCACTCACTCTGTTCTCTATCTGTTTTACATTAATAAGAGCTTTTTAAAACTCTTCACTGCTTGCAAAGTATATTATTTTCTTAAATTACATGTATTCTGTAGAAACAAACTGCTGTGATGTTTTACACGCACGCACGCACGCGCGGTCAAAGACGCACACACACACACACACGGTCACGCACACACACACACGGTCAAAGACGCGCGCACACACGCGCACACACGGTCACATGCACACACATGGTCACAGACGCACACACACACATGCGTACACACGGTCACACGCGCACACACGGTCAAAGACGCTCACACACGTACACACATGCGCACACACGGTCACAGACGTGCACACACACGGTCACAAACGCGCACACACGGTCAAAGACGCGCACACACTGTCACAGATGCATGCACACACACAGATGCACGCGCACACACAGTCACAGACGCACACACACACGGTCACACACATACACACGGTCACAGACGCGCACACACACGGACGCGCGCACACACGCGGTCACAGACGCATGCACACACACGGACACGCGCACACACACAGTCACAGACGCATGCACACGGTCAAAGACGCGCGCACACAGTCACAGATGCACGCGCGCACACACACACACATGGTCACAGACGCGCACACACACGGTCACAGACGCGCACACACACGGTCAGGCGCACACACACAGTCACAGACGCATGCACACACACGGACGCGCGCACACACGCGGTCACACGCACACACACGGTCACGCGCACACACACACGGTCACACACGCACACACACAGTCACAGACGCATACACACACGGACGCGCACACACACACAGAGCAAGCAACAGATTAAGTTTCAATTCTGTTTCCATTTCAGCTGTTCATGGCCTGTTTGACTCTATTATTAAACACTGCTATCACACACAGTGTGTGTAGTGTGAGTTGTAGTATTTGGCTGAAGTTACAGTGAGGTTCACATCGCTTCAGAAATACAGTACAGAGCAAAACAACTTCACATTATCTTTCAGTTTAAAAACATTTTACACTAGAATCTGAACTAAAATGACCTGTGTGTGTAAAAAGTGTTTTTATTGCCATTTATTTTCATATTTTTAAATCAGATCTGGGCTGTGCACGTTCAGCTGTCATGTGACTGAAAAACTATATAGCTGAATGTGACTATTTTCACATTAGTCTGAAATCTGAACAGGAACTGTTTCAATTAGAGTAAATCTCCTTAAACCCTGCAGAGCTTAATGACAAACAACCAGACAGACACAACACCTCATCTGTGACCGTGTGTGTGTGTGTGTGTGTGTGTGTGTTGTGTGTGTGTGTGTGCGTGTGTGTGTGCGTAAGTGTGTGTCTGTGCGCGCGTGTGTGCGCGCGTGCGTAAGTGTGTGTCTGTGCGCGTGCGTAAGTGTGTGTGTGCACGCGCGTGCGTAAGTGTGTGTGTGCGTAAGTGTGTGTGTGCGTAAGTGTGTGTGTGTGTGCGTGCGTAAGTGTGTGCGTGTGTGTGTGCGTGAGTGTGTGCGTGTGTGTGTGTGTGCGCATGTGTGTGTGTGTGTGTGTGTGCGTGCGTAAGTGTGTGTGTGTGTGCGTGCGTAAGTGTGTGCGTGTGTACATGTGCGTGAGTGTGTGCGCGTGTGTGTGCGCGCATGTGTGTGTGCGCATGTGTGTGTGCGTGCATGCGTGTGTGCGTGTGTACATGTTTGAGTGAGTGAGTGCGTGTGTGTGTGTTGATGTGTTTCACCTGTGTATATTCCCTTCAGACGCCGCCGGGTTTTCTTGCTCTCTGTCTCTCTCTCTCTCTCTCTCTCTC